>VDFB02130108.1:0-56627 GCA_007258455.2 Sequoia sempervirens | reverse complement strand
TCACTTCTCATCCCCTCTAAAACATGTAAACATCTATTCTACCATTATAGCATGCATTTCCACTGAGAAACATACTTGATAGTAGGTGGAAAGGATTGTTTCATTATTTATTCTTTAAGAGGGCCTTCTCTAGTCTGTTATAGACAGATTTCAAAAAATAGAAGGAAATCACTCTCAAGTTTTATTACTGAACTCTCAAAATTGATGGAAATGAAAGCTAACACATACTAATATGTTCCACAAGAGATTTCAAAGAATCTTCAAGTCTGTACAGGCTGTATAGAATAGGAAAGATTCTAAAAACACAAAAAAAATGCAGAAGAACGTTGTTTTCTTATTGGAATACTTGAACTCAACAACCGACAACCCATTCTTGAGACATTTTAGGCCTTTAAATACATTTTCAATTAAAAAAAAAACCTCCCAATGTACCTAAATATTTTTTAAATTTCTAAGACTCATAATATTCCCTAAAACTACATTTTAACAACTTTTGATTGACAACTTTGTTTTGCACTTGACAATATTTGCATTTTAGTACAATTTTTAAACAACTTGAATCCTAAGACACAAACACCAACTTATTACATAAAAGATGGTCTTCAAAGATTTTATTTATCATAGATAAACTAAAAACACCCTACACTATCCCTTGACACCTCTTATCAACCTTCAAGAGATCACATTTTTCCAATAAGGTGTAGGTGCTCCTACACCATACACTCCCACAGAAAAAGAACTCTTGCCACAAGAGTTGGGGTTTGTTCCTTCTCTCATCACTGTTCCATGGACTTTCTGACCTAAAAACGCATTTCCTTGATTCATATACAATGACCCTGCACTCTTGACATTTTTTGAAATTGAATGTTTCTTTATCTTTGCATTCATACCTAAAAATGGTTTGTTCCTTGTTCTTTGATCAAAACTAGACTGCCTTTCTTTATCAACACCTGCAAACAAACACAAGTTAGTATTCCTTTAATCTATCTTTACCCCTATCTCATCTCCCTACTTATATCCACTCTTAACTTCTTGTGCACTCTATATTTTCATCACTGTCTTCCAACTTTTTGTCCTGCCAACACCAAGTACCATCTTACTGTTCACATATTCTACTGCTCTCACTATCAGTCTTATTGACCACTATTCTTGTGGATCTTGTAAATTTTGTACACTTATTCTCACCTATAGGACACACAATGGTCCTAACCAAAACACTTTCCTTCAAATTCATTGTCAATCTATCTTGCAACCCTGCATTTTCCTTCACATCTATCGTCAGGGTAATTTCTAACTTTGTACTGTCAACAACTTCCAATTTTGTGTCTTCTTTCATAACCTCTACAAACTCTTTCCTCCAACACATAATTAATTTTTCCTTTCCTTTCTCATCTTCCACCAAAGGAGTTAAGACAAACTTGCATCCATCTTTCATTATTGTATAGGTGTTCTCCCTACCATCATATAAGGATCACCTATCATATTGCCAGGGTTCACCTAGGAGTAGGTGACAACAATCCATGGGAAGAATATCACAAACTACACTATCTTTATAACCTCCAATATAGATATCTACATTAGATTTTTCATTAACCAACAAATATTTTCCATCACTCAATCATGAAACTTTGTAAGGAAATTCATGAGGTACTTTTTGCAAGTTCAACTTATTCACCATCTTACTAGACACCATGTTCTCTATTGAACTAGAATTAATAACAACTCTACATACCTTATTCTTGCACTTACATGTAGTCTTGAAGAGGCTCTTTCTATGCAATGGTTTCACCTCTTTTGTTTCCTTCAATACTGTCTTTCTCATCATCAAAATTTCCCCTATTTTAGGAGTAGCTCTCAAACTTGTAGAATGATTGCTTTCACACTCCTTTTCTTGAATGATTTGTGCCCTTCTATCAATCTTCTTTTCACCACTTGATGAACTACCAACCCTTTAAGAACACTTCCAAGATGGATGACCATATTCATTACAAGTATAACATCTCCCTACAAAATTATTAGAGTTTCTACCACCACTAAACCTGCCTCTACCCCTAAAACTACCTCTAGCATCAACACCTTGCTCTTTACCTTTATTTTTTCATTCTTATTCTTCAAATGGATGATTTGGTGTAGGGATTGTTCCTCTCCCTGTTGCACTAGTAGCACTGCTTCCTCTAACTAATTTCTCTTGTCTCCTTTTAAGCTTTACCTCCACCCTAATTGCTAATTGGAAACATTCCTCAATAGACTTTGGGTTAGCAACAACAAGTTCATATTGTATATTAAATATCAAACCACCTAGATATCTAGACACCTTTTCAAACTCATCTTCATCCCTTCTTGATCTTATAATTAATTTGTAAAATTCATCAGTGTAAGACTTGACATCTAGATCTTTTTGTTTCAATCCTTGCAACTTCTTATACAATTGAAATAATCCTTTGGAAGAAACTTACCTTTTAGTTTTTGCACCATCTTGTCCCATGAAGTAATCCTTGATTTTCCTTGTTTTCTCCTCTCTGCTTGATCCACCATAGAAGAGCATGTTCCTTGAGTTTTGTTTTTTCCACCTCACCATCTACTTATCTAAAATGTCTTCACTTTCAAAGTAATTATCCATAGCAACAATCCAATCAAGAAATTCCTCTTCATTTGAATTACCACCATACATAGGAAGATTAACTTTTACCTTATGAGAATCACCTTTTACTACCTTGAGAATCTTTACCATCCTCTAATCTTCAGGGTCTAGTTCCTCATCAACATCTTTACATTCTTCATCATCTTCCTTTGTTTCACTCTCTTCATTCTCATCTCTCTTTTTCTTTGTCTCCAAGGCAACAAGCCTTTCCAACACAACATTGTGTGATTCTAGAAGCTTAGCATGCTTCTGCTTTAGATCCTACAACTCTCTTGCAACACCAACACCTTTCAGAGGCATCTTCACCAATCAAATTTCTTCAATTCCTGCAAAAATCAAACAAATCACCAACAAGAGACCTTGTCCCTGAGCTTTGATATCACCTGATGGAAGCAAGGTTGTTTATACTCAACATATAACTCAATTTGAACAGATACAAACAAGGAAACAACCTTCACAACTCAATTCTCTCAAATTGTCCCATGAAAACACCCATAGGCTTCTAGCCTTCAAAAACTAACAAATGGATTTATCTTTTGGAGAAATACATAAAATGGCCAACCAAACATCAATAAAGGTTCACCATAGACCCCAAAAAAAAATCCGAAAAGGCTTCAAGTGATTTCTTCACAACAACATTGAGAACCATTAAACAACTCTTGTTTTAGGCTACAAAATTAGCCCAATTTTTCAAAGGAAGTACTTCCTAGACTTGTTTTTTGGTCAAAACTACACAAAAAATCTCTATTTGTGTGTCCAAACATGATATTCCATCACTTATTCTCAATTTAAGGCTTCTATATCGATGTACCATCAAACCATCATCTTTGATGCAAATAACGTAGGGTTTATTAAAACTCACAACTTTAGAACTTTCCCAACTAAACCAATGCATCCAACACTTTTATTATACCCTACACAAACTAAAAAAAACCATCACAAGATTAGTTCTATTTGTATTATATCAAAATCCTACTTTTGTTACTCATTTTCACATGGAAATTACATTTGCCAGCACTAGGGCATCATGTTCCTTTCCTCACAACTCACTTCTCTTCCCCTCTAAAACATGTAAACATCTATTCTACCATTACAACATACCTTTCCATTGAGAAACAAACTTGATAGTAGGTGGAAAGGCTTGTTACATTATTTATTCTTCAATAGGGCCTTTTCTGGTCTATTACAGACAAATTTTAGAAAATAGAAGGAAATCACTCTCAAGGTTTATTACTGGACTCTCAAAATTGATGGAAATGAAAGCTAACACATGCTAATATGTTCCACAAGAGATTTCAAAGCATCTTCAAGTCTATATGGGCTGTACATAATAGGAATTATTCTGAAAACAAAGAAAAAATGTAGGAGAATGTTGTTTTCGTATTGGAATACTTGAACTCAACAACCAACAACCAATTCTCAAGCCATTTTAGGACTTTAAATACATTTTCAATTAAAAAACCAACCTCCGAACATCACTAACTATTTTTTAAACTTCTAAGACCGATAATATTCTCTAAAATTGCATTTTAACAACTTTTGATTGACAACTTTGTTTGGTGCACAAGTTCCACTTGTGTGTTCGGTGTTAATGTGTTCAAGGGGTTCTCTTTGTTTTTCTCAAGTTGTAAGACACTATAATGCTTAGAATCAGCATAAAGTGTGTATACTTGGTTGTTGTAGATGTATTTCATTTTATGATGAAGAGTATAAGGAACTCCATTCATTGCATGAATCCATGGTTTGCCTAAGAGAAGATTATATGAAATTTTATGAGGCATAACATGAATTTGTGTTTCCAATGTGGCCTTCCCAACTATAATAGGTAAAGTAATCACACCAAGCAATTTTTTTTGACATTTTCAAATCCCTTAAGAGATAATTAATTAGGTTGAATTTGTGATTTATCTACATGAAGCCTATCCAAAAGGTTTACACTACACACATTAAGGGCTAAGCCATTATCAACAAGTCTTCACTTTATCCCTATTTGTTTGTATTGAGATAGTATTATGAAAGCATCATTTTGTTTTTACACTTCCAAAGAGGGGAGTTCACTTTGGTGGAAAACAATGTCAGCATTCAATCCTTGAATTAGGGCTGCTATGTCATTTACTTGCACATTAGAAGGGATAGGAACTTGCTGTAAGGTCATTTAAAGCATAGTGTGATAGTTAGGGGAGACTTGAATAAGGTCCCATAATGATATCTTAGCAGGAGTATTCTTAAGTTGTTCAACAAGATCATACTCCTTAATGTTTGAATTTAATCAAGGATCAAAAGGCAATATGGGATTAGGAAAAGGTAATGGTGTTGGATTGGGTTGTTGTGGTCGTGGATTATTTCTAGTGGGATATGTATGAACAACAATATTGTGACTTAGTTGTTGTGAAACCTTGTTTTTAGGTGGGTAAAGGATATGTTCAAGTTTTTTTTTAGTTTTTTGCTTGTATGATGGTTGGTAAAGGATGAGTTGATGTTGAATAATATTAACGTCCTTAGCGAGTGATATTCTAATGCTTCCTTATCATCTTCTAAGGACACTATATCATTATTGTCATTGTCAACCTTTTCTTGCACCCTGATATCCTCCCTAGGAGGAGAGTGTTTAGGAGAAATACAAACCACATGTTCTTGACATTCAAGGGTTGGTTCTTCTAAAATGGCTTCATCACAAGTAGGGGAATGATCAATGGTTAGATTTTCTTTACTTATCGATAGTGGAGAAATGAGGAGAAGACTCTATTTGATTATTCTTTGTCTCTAAGGTCTCATTCTCTTGTTCCATATTATCTACCCTAATAGGAGAGCTTGCAATATTTTCATCCAAGGTTGAAGTTTGTAAAGTAGCTTCATCAAAAGCGGGGGAGTGTGCACAATGATTTTAGTTTCCCAAAGGTTCCTCTAACTTTTCTAGTTTTTTCACCTAAAATGAGAGGAATTGGGATCAAAATGCAAACGTATACACTCAAGATTAGTGCAAGGATGGATGGAATATGCCTAGATATGATGTCTAAATGCAATAAACTGAAAATGAAATTATTTATTGATGTTAAACTAGTGAAATGCAAGGTGCTGAAAAACACACTATGATATGTGAAAACACCTAAGAATGCAACTAAATGATGAAATAATTGAACATAATTGGAGAGATGCACCTAGAATCTAGAATCTGATGTAGAGAGGCTCTAGAATCCTACAGATCTGACTAGAAATGTTTATTGGTACACTTACATGAAGTTGGGTGACTTCGTCCAGTTTCGGGAAAAATTAACTAGAACAGGAATCTACCAAATGGGTATCCAAAAATGCAAAAACCACTTTTTAGGCCTAGCAGTGGGACTAATTCACCATAGATGGAAACTTAGTCCACCTAGATATTTCAAGAATTTTGGGACAAGATTCTATAGATTTCGGTCTGCACTTGCTTTTCTAATATATGTCTGATCATGATTCTACAAAAAATGGGTTGAAAAGAGTCTTCTAAGCTTCAATTAGGGCTTTGTCGACTTTGATGACTTTGATGGATTTTTGACCACTTTTTAGCATCAAAATACTTGACAAATATGCATACAAATTCTGCAAACACACATGCAAAGAGGGGAAAAAGGGTTAAGGGTTAGAGTATAGGGATTTCCTTAGTCAAACCCCACTTTGGTAATTAAACCCTAGAAAATGAAATGAAATAAGAAGAGAATGATAAATAGATAGCATGCAATGTCATAAACTTACCTAATATTTGATGTTGAAAATTCAAAGATATGCAATGAAGTGCTCTAATGGATGACTTGATAATGCTTAGAGTGCTTGAATGCTTGAGAGATTGCTTGAATGACTAGATAAATGAATGTTTGAATGAATGGGGGTTAAAATGAGAGAAAAAACCCTTATTTATACTTGATTTTCCATTGATTCCCAAAATAAACACATCACAGGCCAACCTTAAGGGTAAGAGAATAAAATCCCACCAAGAAATTAAAATTATTTTGTTTTTTGTGCCCACTGGGACTAAGTCGGCCTAGGTGGGGACTTGGTCCCACTAGGGAAATTTCACTAGGTTTCAAAGATTAAAGTGTATTAAATGATTTCTAACATGAATATCCTCAAAAATACACTTAAGAATGGCCAGAGAGTGCATTAAGGGGTCATTTAAACATAATAAAGGGTTGAATTAGTGATGACAAGTCTAGAAAAGCATGAGAGTTTGTTACAAATCCTTACAACACTTTGAAATAAGACTTGGTAAGTGATAAAAAGGAGCTATTTAAGTGAATTATAATGAAAGGGTCCTAGGAAAGTGTGAAAGTGGTTTACAATGCTACACAACATCTTTACAAGACATCCTAGAAGTCTTTAATGATCCAAAAGGGTCCAAGACCTAATGTGAATGTGTTTGGCACATTACAACATCAAATCTAGGAAAAATCAACCCAAAGTCCATAAGAAAGACTCAAATGAGCACAAAAATGTCAACTATACATTTTTTGGTGACACATTAAGCCTCCACTTTAGTGAGAGGATGAACTTGCTTGAAGCTCACGCTAAAGTAGCCCAATATACACATCAAGAGGGATCCAAATGCACTCATGCTAGTAAGATGAAACAATCATTAATCAAGAGTGATGATCAATCCCCCACGATCAAGATCTCATGGTAAACCAAACATAGGAACAAAGGAACACACATGAAAGTGATGGAAAAGGATGAAAGTGTTTGTCATTTTTCCAGCAGAACCAAGTAATTCTCTAAAAAGTAGCCAACTCCTATTATGAGGAACTGCTGGGTTAGTGGCCAACACAATGAGCATAGGATTGTATGATCCTTACTCCTTCATTTCAAGCTCCATGAAACCTAGGAGGGTGATCCCAATTGTGTTTTCATGGAGTATATTTGATTAGTAACACATTTATACACAAATTGATTCTTGTTTATTGCAAATAAAATCCTTCTCATTGAAGATTTGAGGGATTTTTGTGTGAGTGACCAACTATTTGCTAGGATTTGGGGATTATCCCCACCTACACTATCCTTGGAAATATTTTTTAATTGAATATTGTCTTATCTTAAGTCTAGGGACCAAAAAAATAATTTATTCATTTTATGCAAGATTTTCCAATAAAATGACTAGTGTCTCATCAATTAGAGTAATAGAGTCAAATACGTAAGGATCAACATTTTAAAAATTACTCAATTTAGAGATAGGTGGACTATTTTCATACTGCTTTACATTTATGAAAACTCACTGTGCATGAAAGATTTATTTCTTATGAATCCTAAGCAATTCCTTACAAAGTTTATAACCCGATTCAAGCATTTTAAGTAACTCCTTGAATTAAAGCTGAAAACAGAGTAATACATTCAAATGGAATTTCTGAAGATAAATGATAACAGCATTAGTATTTCTCATTTATAACTTGTAAGGAATATTCATAGGAGAGTATTTTCTTCTAGAATAATATTTATTTTGATATTAGTAATTTCTATAAAACTTATTTAAGATCAATACATACAATATTTCCTATCCAACATAAACTACTGGCCTATTAGCAATATTCTATTAAAAGTGACTTTCTTGAACTTAGCTTTCACTCTGAGTCATCAACCTCATAGGATACTCACCCATGTTTTTCTTGTGGTGGGACTGGAGAAACTATCACCACCTCCTTGTCAGAATTCCTTGATGGTACCAGGGAGAGGGGATAATAATCACCCTCTGGATCAATGTCACCTTCACTATCTAAAGGGTTATTAGAAACCTCACATGGAGAATTACATCCTTTCGGATAAGCCTTACAATGCTCATTCTCTCTCCTTGCCTTATTTTCATATTCCACCATCCTCTTCTCTCTGTGTTTGACTAATTCTTCGGAAACTATCTAGTCCTGTGGATGGTATTTCTCCTTGTCACTATACTCCTTGAATTTATTGAGTCTCATTCTACCTTTTTTTGTATCAGGAGCTTCTTTCATTCCACTTTCATCCTCAAGAGCATCTTCCTCAAACTCAAGCAAACTTAGCTTCTCAGACTCTCAAACCACCATGGAAAACCTACTTACTTAGGACAAGAATGCCTATTTCTTGACTCAGGGATAATCAATACTCGCACAATTCCTTACTAGCCCACACCACTCATTTATTGCATATTGAATTATGCCAAAGGTGATAAAAAAGTAATCTATATTAAATAGGAAGTTTGAAGCATGCAAAATTAATGATTCAAGAGCTCCTCAAGTGAGTGAGTTGATAACTTAATAGCTCAGCTTTGAATCTAGGCCATTGATTTTAAAGCATTTAAAATTTCATCCATGGTGATATGAGCCTTGTTTTTTATGCCTTTAACAACTTGCTCATAGAAAAAAGTGATGCCAGCTCAAGTGTTATGATCTTTCAATCAACATGTATCGCCAACCTAATCCGTGCTTTTCATTAATATCAACAAAGTACACAAGACCAATTCTTCATAGAGAGAAAATTTCCTTATACACTTCATCGCTCATCATTGATCTTCCCTGAGTTTTAGGGTGCAATTAGCGATGAAATTATTCAGGCGATGATTTTAGTCCATTGGATCATCCTATTTTAAAACTTTATCAACGGTTCCTCAGTCCTCTCGCTGCTTTCCTTTTTTCTTTACGCTAAATCCTCAGGATCTTGCCACGTTGCCTGTTCCATGTAATAGTTGTCTCTTGTTGCTGATTTACTTCATCCTCACCTAGTTCCATTAGCGATGCAAGTGTTTTATGCAATGAAATCTTAGCCCTTAGATCTACAACCCTTTCCCTGATCATGTCCGTTCCTCCATCGTGCATCACTAATTCAAACTTTGCACCTAGGTTCCTATCAGTGATGGGAGATGTAGTGAAGGCATCAGATTTAGACAGGTAAACTTGCATAAAAAATAAATGGCACAAAGGGATTGCTCATAGGATCTCATTATATTGGCGAAGAAAATCATTTTAAAGTACATTGCTCATTGCTAATTCATAACTCAAGTTCATAAATGAATTTGTGATGAGTGATGAAACATAAGGCCATTGCTCATTCAGAACTCAAGTTCATAAATGAATTCATGATGAGCGATGAAACATAAGGCCGTCACTCATCACTAATTTTCCTCATACAATTTGTGAGCAATTAGTGATGAGAGGGTTTACAAAGTTTACAATGTGCATCATGTATTACCAATGTGGACCTAGCATTTTAAAACAGATTCGTGATCATACAATATAAATGAAATTACATCATATTTCTCATCATTGATCCTAAAATTATCATTTTATGATTATCCACAATGAGTAATAAGAACATAAGAACATAATACCGAGGCATCGCTCATCGCTATTACAAATATTAAAACTTGAAAACCATTAGTGATGAGTGATCCTTCAACAATACCAAGGACATCACTCATCACGCATTTGATCTAGGAGTTATAGTAACAATTTGTGATGAGCGATAGCATAAGAAATATCACTTCATCACCCATTGCTGATTCAAAATATGCACTCTTGAAGTAATCAATGATGAGCGATAAGAACACAATGGCCATCAGGACTTAAGTGAAAAACTTCAAACACATGCACTTAAGTTCTTCTTAATGAAGGGGATCCCTAGGATGACATGAGAATAATAGAATCAAAAAATTCCAAATCATGAAATGTAAAGGATGTAAAGGCCAAAAGATCCTTTACTTAATCTTATGAAATAGAAGACCCAGACTTAGGGTTGAGGGATTGGTTACTAGATGATAGTGAATGGCATAAGATGTTTTAAAATGACTGGAAAAGGGTAATAAGGAGTCAATGACCAAATAGAACCATATAAGAATTTATAATAAATAAAACCCTAAACCCTTAGACAATAACCCTACATCCAAATGTAATAAGGGTTTTAAGATGGAACAATTTTTTTTGGAGGGTTCCATCAGAAAGAAAGCTTCGATCATTTTTTCAACCCGTTGTGAATCAGATCTAGGCTATTTTTTTGGAAAAGGAAATGTGTACTCACTTTAGGGCGATGAAACTCATGGTTGTTCATCGGGTGAGAAGGCTCAAGTATACTCACTCTGGGGCCACAAAACTTTTGGTTGTTCGCAGGGTGAGAAATCCACAACATACTCACTCTAGGGCCACAAAACTTTTGGTTTTCTGCGGGGTGAGAAATCTCAAAGGGTGGCTATGGGGAAAGTCATGCCTCAAAATGGGCTTCCCACTCATCCATACAAAAGTTATACATCCTGATAACTTTAATAAGGTGCCACAAAAGACAATGTTGTTTCATGCTTCATGAGACAAGTAAAACTTCATATGCTTAGAACTCATGAACAAATGCAATGGCACCATAGGTATGCAAGTTGTGTTATGCATGGTGGCCATGTAAATGCAAAATGCAACATGCAAAAGAAATGTTCAAATGAGTCTTGTTAAGTTCATGTGAGGTCTATAACTTAGTGGACATTGTGTCTAATGTCTCCAAGAGAGGACCAATCAAAGAATAGAATATTCACAACTTAGGGGATGCAGTGTGTTTCATCAGGCCACCAAGAGGAATGTAATATGCTAAGATAGATCTTGCTCATGAAGGACATCACACCAAATGTCATCCAAAATGATTTGTAATTAGAGGTTTACAATTAACTTGGAAATTAACTCAAATTATAGTTAATCCTGATCCAACAAAATTGTGTGACTATGTTGTTTAACCAGGTATGTGCAAGATTATGATGGGCCAAAAAGTGGCGATATTATGGGTATATGTAGGGTATGTGGCTGGCAACTTTTTTTTTACCCAAAATTGATGAAGCGAAAAGGGTTTTAAGCGATATTCTTAGCTTTCAACCAATATAAATTATGCTTTACTTTGAATTTAATAAATAATTATTATTTATTTTCTATTTGAATTACAACTAAAGTCCTAATTGATAGGTGATTGAAAAAAATCTATAAGCTTTCAAATAGTGTCACATTTTTTTGAATTTGAAGCATGCATCCCATTTTACTTTGCATACTATAGGATTAAAAGAAAAAGTGAGATTTCATGATGTTTTGACCAAGTTAAAGGAGTTAGGACATATGAGTTTTTATATTTTTTTAAAAGGTTGTAATAAAAAATCATAATTAATTATTTACTTAGAAAAAAAATTTACAAAAATTATATGCATCACATCCGGGACATAGGAGTCATCTACTTATATCCTAAAATATTATAAAAAAAATATTATCATTTTGGTAGTGGTTAGGGTGGTGAATGAGACACCTGCTTATTTTTCCTAAAATTTAAAAGTACTATTGCATTGAAATTTCAAATTTTTCATCAGTAGATTTAAAAAATAAAAAAAAATTGTAGTAGTCTAGAAACTACATTCAATTTTTTATAGATTCTATTCTTACATATTTTGAAATAATATATATAGCTTATTCAATTTTTTTATGTCAAGTTTCCTAAATCTATTTTTATGGATTTTCACCCACTTAAGGGCTTGTTTTTTCCATGATGATCTGTACACTGGCAGTTGAAATTACAAACTAGGTTCATGTTTATATAACTTAATAAAATAAACTAATTACTAAAGAGTTGTAATTAGAAAACAAATAAAGAATTAAAGCTGAAATAATGAAAGACAAGAGAGAGAAGAAGAATAAGATAGAAAAGAAGTAAACACAGTAGCTTGATAACGAAGTTCGTCCAATTGGGACTATGTCTTTGAGTCCACTTCTCGAGGTAGGCCTCTTTATTAATATCACCAATCAATGAAAATGCATTGTTAAATTATCCAAGCTCCACCTACATAAGAATTTCTCACAGTCTCTCTCTCTTTTATAATTTTTGGTGTAATGATCAACACCTTGTAATATCTCTCTCAAAGAATTCAAATTCTCCACCTTTCACAATAATTTCCCAATAATACAATTATTATCTCCAAGAGAATTTTCAATGTCACAATAATTTCCAATGTCCCCGAAAGGCCAAATTCTTCCCCTTTTTATACATTTGATTTTTCCTAATATGGTTTAAAACCATATGATTTTCAAATTATCCTAATCTCCCATTTACAATAGTAAATCCCCTAAAGATAATACATCCATTAAAACAAATAGCCCTTATAATTTCAGGCTTTACAATATTCTCGTACAATATTATTTCAATTTGATAAAATCCTATAAAATTACCCTAAAAACCCCTTAAGATATTCTCACAAATCTTAACATGTAAATAGGGATATGAATTATTTTTTAATAATCCATGTAAATAGGGATATGTATTTCAAGCCTTAAAAATAGGGATATGGATTTCAAGCCTTAAATAGGGATATGGATTATCTTTTAATAATCCCCTTAAAATTATGTTTAAATCCTTTACAGATTTGGGCTTCATGTTTCAAATATCTTTTATAAACATTTTGAAGTCTTAAAGCCCTTTTAAAATATTTATGCAATTTATTTTAAAAGGTTTGCCTCATATATTTCGGGCTTAATTTCTAATTTAAATAATATAATTTCCCTTCACTTCTTATGCCATGTCATCATCTGCCACATCATCATCTACTAAGTCATCATCTGCCATGTTAGCAACTGTACCCTTTGGTCAACTCTTGTCTATAAACTTTGACCGACTCTATTTTGCTCAAATAGACTCTTTCTGACGTGATTCAAAAGGTGTCAAAATCATATTGAAAAGCACTAAAAATTGACGTTGTCTTCGCCCAATTTGGAGACAATCAATTTTTTAGCCTTGCATTGGCCCTAATTTTCTTGTTTGATCGAACCTTTGACTGAGCATAACTTCTACATATAGTCCTTTTGAGCCCGTTCAAGCTGCGTCAGGATCATGTCAGCAAGATCTTTCCAATGATGTTGATTTGTATAGATTTTGAGAGTGTGAAATTTTTAGGTCTTTTGGATCCACCTGGATCATTCCTCCCCATTGAGAAGCTTCTGGACCACCAAAAGTTTATTTTTACATAGAATTTGAGCTAGGGCATTGTCGCCCCACTTTCTCAGTACCATTTGTCCACCTTGCTAGAATCTTGAACATTTGACCCATCACAAACATGAATAAAAATGAGATAGAATTGTTGATATAATTAACTACATATTCATCAATATTCATTGTCACACCCATCATCCACATAGAACTAACTAGTAGAATAACAAGCAATCTAGTACTAAATAAACTAATGTGAAGGAAAAAGTATCAATGTGCTGGATCTCCTAAACAAGAACATTGTTAGAAAATGAATCATTCAAACCCTCTTTTACCACCTTTGGTTGAAGGTTTAACTGTGCTTGCAACTAATCCTCACACTGTGTTGTCTATGACACCCTATCATCTTCATGCTTAGTATCACTAGTTGTTACAAAACATGAGAGTTAAAGCATTGCTTGCAATTACAATCATCTTCATATGCCATGTGTTTACAATAGATCTATCATTCTTCATGTGATAAGATTTTACAATATATTCAATTCGATCCTTAAAACAAATGATACTTGTTATTTTCCATGTAGAAAATGGCTTTTCTGTCATACAAGTAAGGACTACCTAGAACCATCCCATAGATGTCAAGAAGGATTAAATTTAACTCTACCTCATCTACAAACTTGGATGCGATTGTAAATCAGAGTTTACATTTCCTTGACACATGTAGCTGAGCATTATCATGCACCCAACCCAATGGATATGGTTTAGGATGAGGAGTTGTTTTTAATCCCAATTCCTTAACAACTTGTTTAGAGATTAGATTCACTTGTGATCCACTATCTATGAGTGTATCAATCTTATTTTGTTTTGCAATAGCCCTTATATGAAACAATTAATTCCTCTTACTTCATTACACTTTACAGAAGAATCATGGGAACTAGTATTGACAACATGAATGTTACCTTTTATACCCACAACTGTGATCTTGGTTTCATCATTAGAATCTGATCCGAAATCATGCACGATAACTATGGTCTTTTGCTTACCCTTTCAATCCTTGAACCATTTCAGTTTTTGATTAGGATGCAATTTCCAGCACTTTGCATCTCGTGCCCTTTCTTCTTGCAGTGTGAGCAATAAGGCTTATCCTCCTCTTTCTTTTCAATAGTTGTCTGCTCATTTTCTCCTTCCATTTCTTGCTCCCTTTGTGTTTATTGGAGTTCATTAAGAGACCATCATGGCTATTCCTCAAGCTTGTTTCCAGATGAATGGCTTGCACATTAACTTCATCAAGGTTAGTTGGATTAAACATAAGTATTACATGCCTTAACTTTTCATGTAATCCACCTATATACTTTAACAAAGTTTCTTGTGTATATAATGGAATGCCAAAAATTAAAGCTCTTTTCCTAAACTCCTATGTATAATACTATACATTTTATCCTTTCTCTTGCTTTAATGATTGTCAATTCATTACTGCTTTTGCATATGACCTAATGGATAGAATTTTTTCTTTAATGTAGCTATAATCTCAAACCAAGTAGAAATAATTTTACCATATCAACTTAGATCTTCCTGAGTTCTACTCTCCCACCAGATTAAGGTTATGCCTCCCTGGAAAAGAGTAGCTATTTGGATTTTTTGAGAATCCTCAGTAAACTTCTAAATTCTACAATAAACTTCAATTTGTTTTTATCTAGTTATGAAGTTTTTCTACATCTAGTTCTCCACTATAGGTTGGAAAATAACATCAAGTTTTAACAAAGGTGAATTTGATTCAGACTATACAGGTTTTTTCTTTAGGAGGGTCACTACCACCTCCTACTCCTTTACCTTTATCATATTTTGAAGTGGATTCACCTTCATTCTTCTTTTTGTTCTTGATTTCCTTTTTATTTTGTCACTCTTATGTCTCTTGGAAAAGAACTTTTGCCATAGCCTTCATTTCAATAAATGCTTTCTGGAGAGCTTTCTCATCAAGATCCATAAGACTTTGTTCAGCTGCCATTTTTGATCATGGAAAATACCTTCATTTTCTAATCTCAGGATTGAACTCTATAAGTGCACCTTCTCCTTGCTTCAATTTCAAAGCTTTGATACCACTTTGATCTATAATTAGAGGTTTACAATTAACTTGCAAATTAACTCAAAACTATAGTTAATCCTGATCCAACAGAATTATGTGACTATGTTATTTAACCATTGAAACTACAAACTAGGTTCATGTTTATATAACTTAATAAAATTAACTAATTACTAAAGAGTTGTAATCAGAAAACAAATAAAGAATTAAAGTTGAAAGAATGGATGAAAAGAGAGAGAAGAAGAATATGACAGAAGAGAAGTTAACACAGGAGCTTGATAACAAAGTCTGTCTAATTAGGACTATGTCTCCAGGTCCACTTCTCAAGGTAGACCACTTTATTAATATCGTGAAGCAATGAAAATTCCTTGTTACAATATCCAAGCTCCACTTGCATAAGAATTTCTCATAGTCTCTCTCTCCTTTACAAATTTTGGTGTAATAATCAACACCTTGTAATCTCTCTCTCAAAGAATTAAAATTATCCACCTTTCACAATAATTTCCCAATAATATAATTATTCTCTCCAAGAGAATGTTCAATGTCACAATAATTTCCAATGTCCCTGAAAGGTCATAATCTTCTCGTTTTTATACATTTTATTTTTCCTATTGTGGTTTAAAACCATATGATTTTCAAATTATCCCAATCTCCCATTTACAATAGTAAATCCCCTAAAAATAATGCATCCGTTAAAACATATAGCCCTTATAATTTTTGGCTTTACAATATTCCCATACAATATTATTTCAATTTGATAAACTCCTTTAAAATTATCCTTATAACCCCTTAGGATATTCTCAAAAATCTTAGCATGTAAATAGGGATATGGATTATCTTTTAATAATCCATGTAAATAGGGATATGGATTTCAAGCCTTGAAAACATGTATATGGATTATGTTTTAACAATCCATGTAAATAGGGTTATGGATTTCAAGCCTTAAAAATAGAGATATGGATTATCTTTTAATAATTCCCTTCAAATTATGTTTAAATCCTTTAAGATTCGGGCTTTTATATTTTATGATATTTGCCTCTTTTAAAATCTTTATAGATTCGAGCTTCATGTTTCAAATATCTTTTATAAACCTTTTAAAGTCTTAAAGCCCTTTTAAAATATTTATGCATTTTATTTTAAAAGGTTTGGCTCATATATTTTGGGCTTAATTTCTAATTTAAATAAGATAATTTCCCTCAACTAATTATGCCATGTCATCATCTACCACATCATCATCTGCCATGTCAGCAACTGTACCCTCTGGTCAACTCCTTTTGTCTGCAAACTTTGATCAACTCTATTTTGCTCATATGGACTCTGTTTGACATGATTCAAAAGGCGTTAGAACCATATTGATGAGCACTACAACTTGATGTTATCTTCACCCAATTTGGAGACGATCAATTTTTTAGCCTTACATTGGCCCTAATTCAGCTATTTGACCAAACCTTTGACTAAGCATAACTTCTGCATACAGACTCCTTTTGTTCCCATTCAAGTTGCATCAAGATCATGTCAGTGAGATCTTTCCAATGATGCTAATTTGTATAGATTCTAGGAGTGTGAAATTTTTAGGTCTTCTAGATCCACCTGGATCACATAAAGTGACAAATGCGTCGTATAAAGTAACAAGGCTACACTAAGAACCAAGAAAAATGCAAATGAATTATGCCAATGTATGCCCCCACTTTAACGGAATTGCTACACATCAATTAGTGATAAATTAATTTAAAGTAGCATAATGAAAAATGCAAAAAAAGAAGAAGACATGAGAGCCATCTTGGAAAATCCCTATGCCTTATATGTTTTCGAGTAAGGATGTGTCATGCAAATGAAAAAGAAAAAAAAGAAAAAGGGGTTTCCCCCAAAAGGAACACACCAAACACATAAGGGATCTATGGATTTGGGATTAGTATGTTTGTTTCTACAATGTTTTGATTAAAGAGCTTAGAACTGTCATCATTCCCCAAATACACATAGAACTAGAAGAATGACATAAAGAGAGTGAAAAAAAAAAAGAAAAATAAAGTTTGTTTTGGGTCAACATGGAAGAAATATTGCAGTCTCAATGCTTTGCATCATCCCCAAAATGTTCAAAAGTCAGGTTCACCAAAATGTGGATGATGATTTTAGTTTTCCCAAGGGTTCCTCTTACTCTTCTAGGTTTTTCACCTAAAAGGAGAGGAATTAGGGCCAAAATGATAATTTCTATAGTCAAGATTAATGCAAGGATGGATGAAATATGCCTAGATATGATGTCTAAATGCAATAAACTAAAAATGAAATGATTTATTGATGTTAAACTAGTGAAATGCAAGGTTTTGAAAAACACATTGTGATATGTAAAAACACCTACGAATGCCAGTAAATGATAAAATAACTAAATAGAACTGGAGAGATGCACCTATAATATGGAATTTGATGTAGAGAGGCTTTGGAATCCTACAAAATTGGCTAGAATTGTTGATTGGGACACTTACGCTAAGCTAGGGTGACTTAGTCTAGTTTTGAGAAAATTCTACCATAATAGGAATCTGCCAAATGGGTATACAAAAATGCAGAAACCACTTTTTAGGGTCCTGGAAGTGGAACAAATTTTCCACAGATGGTAACATAGTCCACCTAGAGATTTCTAGAATTTTGGGACATGATTAGATATAGATTCCAGTTTGCACTTACTTTTCTGACAGATGTCCGATCCTGATTCTGCATAAAATAGGTTGAAAAGAGTCTTCCAAGCTTCAATTAGGGATTTTTTGAGTTTGATGAATTTGATGGATTGTTGACCACTTTTTAACATCAAAATCCTTGAGAAATCTACATACAAAGTCTGCAAACACACATGCAAAGAGGGGAAAAAGGGTTAAGGGTTAGAGTATAGGGGTTTTCCTTGGTCAAAACCCACTTTGGTAATCAAACCCTAGAAAATGAAATGAAATAAGAAGATAATGATAAATAGATAACATGCAATATCATAAACTTACCAAACCCTTGATGTTGAAAATATGAAGATATGCAATGAAGTGCTCCAATGGATGACTTGATAATGCTTAGAGTGCTTGAATTCTCTAGAGATTGCTTGAATGACTAGATAAATGAATGCTTGAATGAATGGGGGTTAAAATGAGAGGAAAAACCCTTATTTATACTTTATTTTCCATTAATTCCTAAAAATAACACATTACGGGCTGACTTCAAGGGTAAGAGAATAAAATCCTTGCCAAGAAATTAAAATTATTTTGATTTTTGTGCCTAGTGGGACTAAGTCAGTGCCCTAGGTGGTAACTTGGTCCCACTAGGTCAATTTCACTAGGTTTTGGAGATTAAAGTGTATTAAATGATGTCTAATGGGAATATCCTCAAAAATACACTTAAGAATGGCCGGAGAGTGAATTAAGGGGTCATTTAAACATAAGAAAGGGTTGAATTAGTGATGACAAGTCTAGGAAAGCATGAGAGTTTGTTACAACTCTTTACAACACTTTGAAAGAAGACTTGGTAAGTGATAAAAAGGAGTTATTTAAGTGAATTATAATGAAAGGGACCTAGAAAAATGTGAAAGTGGGTTACAACACTTCACAACACCTTTAAAAGACATCTTAGAAGTCTTTAATGGCCCAAAAGGGTCCAAGACCTAATGTGAATGTGTTGGCCAATTTACAACATCAAATCTAGGCAAAATCAAGCCAAAGTCCATAAGAAAGACTCATGTGAGCACAAAATTTCAACTATACATTTTTTGGTGGCACATGGAGGCATCAAGAGAAGAACCTCTATGATTTTTAAATAGATTGTCCCAAATGGTAGGGGCATTAGGGAACGGAGGGTCAAGATTGTCACGACTCTTAATAGGCATATCTTCTAACACCAACCTATCCTCGTGGCATCAAGGAGGGATATTAGGAGAAGGACAGTGTTGATTGTCATGGTTATGGAAACTAGGTAAGGTGATGTTTAGAAATGTTTCTATGATCTCATCTTCTTATTTCCAATATCCTCCAAAGGGGAATGGGAGAGAGGACAATCAAGACCCTCAATGCTTGTATCCTTTCACCAAGACACCTTCATCACTAATAGGAGAGGTATCAGGAGAAGAACAAGTATGAATGTTATAACTGCATACTACCATTCTCACCAATGGGAATGTAATATTAAGGATTGTGTCAATGGTTTGATTAACATGTTTCTTAATGAACTCATTATTTGTAATCAAAATTGAACTCATAAGAGGGAATGTTGTATTTATGCAATCCATTTTTAACCTTATCAAATCCACATCTCTTGAAAGTAAACATGGGGTATCAATGTGCGATCATGATGGGCCAAAAAGTGGCAATATGGGGTATGTGGTACAAATTTATTTTTACCCAAAATTGATGAAACTAAAAGGTTTTAAAGGAAATTTTTCAGCTTTCCACCAATGAAATTATGCTTTACTTGAATTTAATAAGTAGTGTATTCATTTTCTATTCAAATTCTTATTCTAAATTCCCATCGATGAATGATTGAAAACATCTATAGCTATCAAACAATTGATGCATTTTTGAATCTAAAACATGTTTTACATTTTATGCTTCACATACTATAGGATTAAAAATGAAAAATTGAATTTAAATTGAAGTTTGACCAAGTTTAGGTGGTCAGACATATGAGTTTTTATATTTTAAAAAATTTGTAATAAAAATTCATAATTAATTGTTTACTTGGAAAAAAATTACAAAAATTATGCATCACATTAGGACATGAGTCCTCTACTTATATCTAAAATCTTATAAAAAATATTATCATTTTATTGTGGTTAGGGTGGTCAGACAAACACCTACTTATTTTTTCCCTTGAAATTTAAGTACTACTGCATTGAAATTTCAAAATTCCACCAAGTAGATTTTTTTTTTTAAACCTTCCTAGTAGTTTGGAAACTACATTCAATTGCTACAATTCTATTCTTACATATTTTTGATAACATAGATAACTTATTCAAATTTTTTCGTCAAGTTGCCTAACTCTGATTTTTCTATTTTTTTCGCCACTTAAGGGCCTATTTTTTCCATGCTGATCCTGCACATAGCCCATGCTGTCATGGAAAAGTAAATAAAGTGCAATGCAATGACTTAAAGTGAAATGTTTAAATGAAAATTTTAGATGTGAAATGTAAGGTAATTTTCTGATTACATTATGCAACAACCTGAAAAGGAAATGTTGTAGATGCAAAATTGAATATGAGCAATGCATGAAATGAGCTAATTTAAGATAGAGCTAATGAAATACATGTAATAGAAACTCAACCAATTGATACAAATAGGTAATAGAAGAAAACAAAAGCTTAAAAATAGGATTTTCAGTGTTGTGAAATGCAATTTCAAGGGTGAAAAGGGACTAAGTCAGCCAAGGTGGAGAATTAGTGCCACTGGGGATTTATTTTCAATTTTTTTTTTATTTTTTGGATTGATTTTGACATTTTCTATGCTATATGATGTAGACCTGAGATGAAAATGTAGAATTTCAGAAATTCTCAATGATTTAAGATGCAAAAATGCAAACTAAATGCACTTTCACTAATGCAAAATTTGAAACCCTAGAATGCAACTTAACTAATACAAAATGCAATGAAAGATAATTCTAGGATGATGGAATCCAAATCAGATGAAAATGTATTCAAAAAGTGGGTTCACCAAAATGAACCACAAATATTTGGGGATAGGCACTCTCTTGCACTTCTAGGGTTTTGCATCTAAAAGGAGAAAGGTATCCCATAAAAAATTAGGGGGTTCACTCAATACTAATGAAAATATGATTGAAATATGTCTAAATAGAATTCCCTAAATACAAAAAATGGATAAAAGAGATGAATTATTAATGCTAAATTAAGGAAATGCACTTTGTTTGAAAACACATTATGATATGAAAACATAGACTAAATGACCATGAAACAAAACAGAAAACTGCAGAATGAAGAGGTGCACTTGGAAATATGTTGTAGACTAGAATGGAGACTAGAAATTCTATTGATCCTAAAATTTTGACCTACTCGGATACTTATGCCATTCTCGGTGACCTAGTCCTAGATCTGGAAAACTGCATCGGAGCTTGTTTCAGCCAAATGGGTATCCAAATCTACAAAATACTCTATTAAAAAAATTGTGTAGTGGACTAAGTTGTGATTGATGGTGACTTAGTCCACTTTGGATTTTCTAAAAATCTGAAAGTGGAAATGGAAGCCCTCAGTTTGCACTTTTTGTTACTCCTAGTGTCCAATTGTAAAACTGTCAAATTCAGGCTTGAAGGTGACTTTTTGTGGATATATTGACCTAGCCAACAAAGAGATATCTTCTACAAGTTTGCAAATTATCCTTCAATGATTTCCAAACCTTCAAAGTGCCTAAATCTACAAACACATAAAGAAAGAAAGAGAAATGTTGAATGTTAGGGAATAGGGGTTTGCCTTGGTAAAACCCCTTTTAGGTAATTAAATGAAAAACATACCAAGGAAAAATAGAATTTTGAGTAGAAACCTTGGTCTAGGACATGCAGATTGTACTCCTTTGCAAAAAGTACAATTAGTGGCCCAATTTAGTCCAATTTTAGACACCCTTGCACCAATCACCCCTTAAAACTACATTTATTGGTCACTAATGTTCATTATTTTTTATCTAGAGGCCCATTTCACTCAAAATTCATACAAATCTCAACAAATAATGCTTAAATCATTCATATCTCAAAAACCCACCTCCAAAAACTACATGTGGGACCAATTCGCCACCTTGGGCGAATAAGTCCCCTCTAATGGGACCCATTCACCAAGGGTGGTGAATGAGTCCCTTTTGGGGGAATTTTCAATTTTAAGTGGGAAACTCACCAAATTAATTCAAATTTTCAGTGGATGATGGCCTCTTAGGTCTAAATAATGAGCAATTCGGTATTGATGCCTATAAATATGTGTTTTTAGGTCATTTGTCACATCTTGTAGTCATTATTAACAAGCAAAATCAAAAGTCAAGTGTTGAATATCTTTCACAAGAAGATTCATTAGTCTTTCTACAAAAAAGTTGAAGCTTTAGGGCAACAATATAGGACTTTTGTAGGTCTTCAAGCTCACTTCCTATTCAAGATCCAACATTGCAAAGAGTTGATCATGGATTCCTATGGAGAATCATGGAGAAATCTAGGTTGAGGATATTCAACTAGCCATCAAATCACACCTAAAGACTTGTTTTCAAAGTGATTCCATCTTCCATTTTCTCTCTATCTTCAAATTTAATATTTTCATGTCATTAATATTCATTTGGAATGTTGTAGGGTTTCTTAGGTTGAAGTCTTACATCATTCAAGCTCCATTTAAACATTTTATTCTAGCACATTAGCATATGGTTTTGTCTTACTTCAGATTTTCCTAGTCTTAGACACAATTAGGGCTATGATTTTATTTATATTTTATTATCCATCCAAGGTTTAATTACAAAATTAGGGGTTTGACCAAGGAAAACCCCCCATTAGAAAAAAAAAAATGTTTTGTAGGTGTTTTCAAAGATTCAGATCCAGGATTAAGTTTTGAAGTGCAGTGCAGGTGACAAAGTGTAGATCTGAAACTTTAATTTTTGGAAAATGGAAAAAGGACTAATTCACCATTAGTGGCAAATGAGTTCCACTAGAGGTGTCTATCAGAGCAAAGTGTAGATTCTAGTACCCTTTTGATAGAAATAGACTTCTGAGCAAAAACCCTGGTCTGGGACTAATTTTTCCAGGTTGGATGATGAGTCCTAGTTAGTCAAAAAGTCAAAATTTCTAGTTTTTCAGAGTCATTTCTAGTCCTCAACAATTTTACAGGTGCACACATTCAGTTTTACAACTTTCTATTTTTTTTTACTTGCATTTCTATTAATCTTTCTAGGTCTTTTTGCATACCTCACTATGTTTTAAAACATCTTGCATTTCTTTAGTTTTCATTCAATTAGTAATCTATTTTATCAATTTTCTACATTTGGATAATCTCATCTAGGTATATTTCATCCATATTACATTAATCTTTGAATGTTTACATTGCTTTTTTTCCCATCTTTCCACTTTTAGGTGAAAAACCCTAGAAGTGATAGAAAGACCCAAGGGTGCCAAAATCTTTGTTTACATTTTGGTGAACCTATCTTTAGAACATTTTTACTTCTGATTTCAAGTGCATTCACATCCTAGGGCTAGTTTTCATCAACATTGCATTATGTTTTGCATTGTTTTGCATTCTAGGGTTTTCAAAAATTGCATTAGTGAAAAGATCATATAGATTTCATTATTGCATTTACAATCATTCAAAATATTGAAATTCTATATTTTCACTTTAGATTAGCATTATATAGACCTAAAAACATAGAAAAAAATCAAAAAAATTAGAATTTTTTTCAAAATACCCCTACTGGGACTCATTCGCTATCTTGGATGAATTAGTCCCAGTACACATTTTGCATCACCTTTTTCAGAATTCAGTTTCTTGTTTTCAACTTTCTATTTTTTCTAGTTACTTTTCTATTTCTATTAGGTTATTTTGTATTACATTCAAATCGTTAGCATTAGCATCATTTACTTTAATGGAAATTATGGATAGCATTAGATTTTTACAATGTTCATTTTTAGCATTAGTTCATAGTTCATTTAGATTAAACTCATCAACAAATAAAAACAAAAAAATTAACCAATCCAATGAAACAATCAAAAAAATGCTTCACTTTAGGCAAACTATATCATCCAAAGCTCTTAGTAGTGACGACTTGGATAGGTTAGATGAAGCCCTACATGGATTCATCTCACTAATTTCATCTACTAATACTTGTGATGACAAACCTAAACTAATTAATGACAACTTATCTCCCAAACCTTTTAGTAGTGATGACTTTGATATGTTAGATGAAGCCCTTGAGGACTTCATCTCAAAAAATTCATTTGCTAAGGTTTGTTGTGAGCAACCTAAAACACAAGATGTCGATGTAATTCAACCCCAACTTGTACTTTACCCACCTTCACATCAGCCTCAACCTCCACCTAAACTTGATTTTACCCTTTACCCACCTAAGCATGATGTTGTTTCCCACACACATTACACTAGAAATAACCCGCAACCATCACAAGAAATCCCAACCTCCTTACCTTTTCCCAATTACATATTTCCTAGTGCTCCTCAATTAAGAGCACTCCGACCAAAATATCCCTTTGGGACCTTCAAAATTTACCAAAGTATAATTCTATGCTCCAAACAACATTGCAACAAATAGTGGTTCTTCTTGGTACAAACACAAAAGATGTGGAAAATATTATACAAGGAATGAATGCAGTTAATGTAGACATTACCTTTCATCAACATGAGCTCCCTCCATTAGAATTAAGGAAACAAAATGAGGCCTTTATGATAATTTCTCAATATAAAACAATAGGCATCAAAAGAACCCTTGTTGACAATGGTTCTACCCTTAATGTGTGCAGTGTAAAGCTCCTAGATTAGTTACATGTAGATAAATCACAAATCAAATTGATTCCTCATGTATTAGAGGATTTTACAATACTACCAAGCAACATCTCGATGCAATCACTTTACTTATCATAGTCAGAGTGGTTACCTTGCAAACTCCTATTCATGTCATGCCCTATGATCTTGCGTATAATCTTTTTTTGGGAAGGCCATGGATTCTTGAGATGCATGCAACACCTTCAACCCTTCATTAAATGATGAAATATGTATATAATAATTTTTTTTATCAAGTTGCAATAGACCCCGAGCCTGAAAGTTGCTTACAACTTGAAAAAGAAAGAATGAGTCCTCTGAACACTTTAATTCCAACCTCTCACATAGAACCTCTTGAGACCAATAAACAAGAAGAAGAATCAATCTCTAAATTATTAGGTGACGATCGGGGTACATTAGAATTCACACCTCCATTTATGGGTGAATACATAATCACTGAAAAGAGGATGAAAAACAAGAACAATCAATGGTTATGACCACTCCGAACTCAAAAAAATCCTCCATGACATCTACCTCATCTATTTCGGTGGAAAATACAACCTACATAAATAATTTTGATGAGATAGATTATGAACAACCACCTAATCCAAAGGAAATGGAAAGACTTTATGGATAGGGCTATGAGCTTGTGAAAAAATTGGGCTATAATGGTAAAGGATGTGGAAAGAATGAACAAGGCATTCGTGTCCCTCTAGAACCTAATACACAAGAGACAAAGACTAGTTTGGGGTACTCTTTTTCTATGATAACAAAAGAAACTCAACGATCATCGCTCAATATCAAAACCATCACATGTAAACCAAGAATCACCCTTATGCTAAAGCATTATGAATTCCTCGATATGGATTCCCCACCATCCTGGGAGTATGTTGAAAGTGATGAAGCCTTGAAACAACCATTATTAGCTTCAGATAACCAAAAAGATGTTGATACTAATGAGACAAAAATGAGCTTGGAACCATATGATCTTGAATTTCCTAAGTCTAATGCACTCCGCTTAGGAGATAAAAGTGATATACCAATGGACATGGATGATAAAGAAAAAGTTATTATGATTGGGAAGTGCCTTGATGATGAAGAACAAGAGGACACTACAACTTTGATTCATGATTTTCCTAAAAAAATTTCTTGGAAATATTCAGATATGCCAGGAATAGACCCAAAAAATAGTAACACATAATATTGTTCTTGCTGAAAATGCTAAGCCTTTTTGACAAAAGATACACAAAATAAACCCTAAGATAGCCTTGCATGTTAAAGGAGAACTTGAAAAACTCCTCGATGCATGTTTCATTCGACCTATTGATTATTCTCCTTGGATCTCAAACATTGTTGCAGTTGCTAAACTTGATAATCGTATTAGGATATGTATGGATTTTTGTGACTTGAATAAAGCCTCCTTAAAGGAAAATTTTCCCCTTGCTAATATAGACATGATCATGGATTCAACTGTTGGACATGCTTTTTTATCATTCATGGATGGATTTTTTGGTTATAATCAAATCTTCATAAACACACAAGATTAATACAAGACAACATTCACAACTGTTTGGGGAATGTTTTGTTGGGTTATGATGCCTTTTGGATTAAACAATGTAGGCACAACTTATCGAAGAGAAATGACATTGATATTCCATGATTACATACATAAAATATTACAAGATTATGTTGATGACATCCTTTCCAAATCCTTAACAAGACACAACAATGTGAATGTCCTTCAACAAATCTTTGAATGAATGCATAAATACAACATGGGACTCAATCCAAAAAAGTGCATCTTTGGAGTAGATAGTGGAAAAATTTTAGGGTTAAGCATATCTCATAGATGCTTTGAGGTGGACACAAAGAAAATTGATGCTATCATAAACATGCCACCTCCTAGGAACATTTCTCAATCCCATATGTTACAAGGAAGAATTCAGGCCATCTGTCATTTTTTCACCTACTTAGCTAATCAAACATTACCTTTCACACATCTCCACAAGAAGGATGCACATTTTGATTGGAATGGGGATTGTAAATAGGCCTTTGAGAGTTTGAATGAATACCTTGCAACTCCATTTGTTTTACAACCCGCTACGCCAAACAAACCATTCATCCTTTACATAGCCGCATCAGCCCATGTTCTTGCAACATTGTTGGCTCAACAAGATGACAATGGAAAAGAACATCTTGTTTTATTACGTTTGTCAAACTTTAATCAATTATGAAACATGATACACACCAATAGAAAAAAAATGTTTGGCTCTTGTATTCACTAATAGTAAGTTGTGGCATTATTTACTAAATGTTGAAATATAGGTCATTACAAAATTTTATCCCCTCAAATATCTTTTCAATAAAATAGAATTATCAGGACATCTAGCTAAATAGGCAATGTTGTCGACCGAGTTTGACGTTAAGTTTGTTTCACAAAAAGCAATCAAAGGCCAAGCCTTGACCGACCACTTAGCCGACACTCCTCATTTAGCGTTACCTAACAATGAATCTTTTCCTGATGATAGTGTGTTAACAATAGAAACTAAAACATGGGAATTATATTTTGATGGATCTAAGTGTAGAACATGCTTCAAATGGTGCTAGGGTTATATTGATCCCACCTATAGGAAAGCCTATTCCCTTGTCATATCAATTAAATTTCCTATGTACAAATAACACAGCTGAATATGAGGCACTAATTGTTGGGTTACGTGTTGCTTTAATCATGGGTGTCAAAGATATTAAGATATTTGGTGTCACACAACTAGTAATTAAACAAATAAATGGGATATATCAAGCCAAGCATGAAAAATTATCCAAATACAAAGATCTTATCATGCACTTGTTAGAGAATTTTGACATTTACCATTGATAACATCCCACGAAAAGATAATCGGCTTGTGGATGCAATGGAAAGTGAAACCTCTCTTATATCCCCTCAAAATCCTTCAAAAAATTTCACATTCACTATTCATCCTATCATGAAACCTTTGCTCAACGAAAAAATGAAAGACACTTTAATAACAAATGAGGAAAACTCAAGTGAATTGTATGATGTCATATTCAATTATTTGAAAAGTGGTACCTTTAATGAGCCAAAAACCAAAAACCTCTGTGCTCATTTACAAAATATTGCATCTAAATATGTCATCCTTGTCGATGTGCTATATCAAAGGTCTTTCAATGGTATCTTACTTAGATGCTTAAACAAATCTGAGATACCTCTAGCACTCCACCAAGTCCATGAAGGTGCTTGTGGTGGAAATTTTGGAGGGAAAACTTTGGTTCAAAAAATTATCCATATTGGGTATTATTGGCGCAACATGGAACGTGATTGCTTTGATTATGTTAAAAAATGTCATAAATGTGAACAATATTTCTAGAATAACTATGTGCAATTTTTTTTACATCAACATTTTGGATCATACTCCATGATCCATCATCAAGATGATAAGCAGATAGAGAGAAAAGTGAAAATAAGATAGCAGACTTGGGTAGAAATAATGTATTATTTCCTCCCCTCATTCACATCCCTCTCCTATTTCTACTCAAGTCTGTTATCTTATTTTCACTTCTCTCTCTATCTACTTATCATCTTGATGATGGATAATGGAGTATGATCTGAAACGTTGATGTAAAAAAAATTGCACATAGTTATTCCAAAAATCTTGTTCACATCTATCATGGACTGTGGAAATAAAATTCTATTAAATGTCATAAATGTCAAGAACATAGGAATTTGCATCATGCTCCTACTAGTGAAATTCAAACTCAACTTACGATGTGGCCCTTTGCAGTTTGGAGGTTGGACATTATAGGAGAAATTTGACCTCCTTCTATTGGACATACCTTTATCATCACTGTAATTGATTATTTCACCAAATGGGTAGAGGCCATTCCTATTTGATCTACAACAACTATGGTAATATGTTGTTTCATCCTAGAATAGATTATTGCTCTCTTTGGACTCCCTTCTGTATTAGTCTTTGATAATGGTACACCATTTAAGAATAATGAAGTGAATAAATTTTTACAGACCTTCAATATCCAACATTGTTTTTTGACACCTTATTACTCATAATCTAATGGTTAAGATGAATCAATTAATAAAGTTCTTGAATTTTTTTTGAAGAAAACTGTTAATAAAAATCATTGGGATTGGCACACACAATTGCATTATGTGCTTTGGGCTTATCGTACAAGTGTTCAATCTTCCACAAGGACCACACCTTATAATTTTTTCTATGGTAGTGAAGCAATAATGACCTTAGAGTTATAAATTTACACACTAAGAATCACTCTTCAAGGCCTTATTGATGATACATATTATAAAAAACAACAATTACATCAACTTGGGATGCTCGATGAACAATGCATTAATGCTATTGAACATCTTCAAGCTTATTACAAAAGGAAACATAATCATTACAACCTTAATGTTATCCCTTGCTCATTCCACAAGGTTGACTTAGTTCTATCTGCTAATCAGCGCAATGTTAATGCCAACTCAAATGAATGTGACAAATTCAGTTCTAATTGGTTAGGACCTTACATCGTTGAAAAAACTTTTGGGTCTAGTGCATACATGTTAATTGAACTAGATGGAACACCCCTTAAAGAACCTATCAATGCCATGTATTTCAGTCAGTATTATGTTTAATCCCTTTGAATAGTATGAATAATAAAGCAGTGTTGTTAGAGCTATTGGGTCATATCCTATATGCTTTCACATTGCTTCGTTCTTGACAAATCAATCTTGCATGTCTTGAGCGCTAAAGTGATTATTTAATTATTTTTTATAATTACTTTAGGTTTCATACTATTCAAACCTCCTCTTCTATGTTATGATAAGTTATATCATTAAATATATTTAATTTAGCATAACATACTTAATCTTCATGTTGTATATAAATGAAACTACAATAAGTTTTACTTAGATCACAAACTTTGTTAAATCATAAAAAAATTAATTAAGTAATCTTACCAAGGTTATTTAATTAATCACATTGCCATTTAACTTTCAAACACATTAATACAAATCATAAAACATCAAATCCTTATATATATTTGAATAAGTTATCTATATTATTTCAAAAATATGTAAGAATAGAATTTGTAGCAAATTGAATGTAGTTTCTAAATTACTAGGTTTATTTAAACAAAATATATTTGGTGAAAATTTGAATTTCAATGTAGTAGTAACTTAAATTTCAGGGAAAAATAAGATGTAGGTGTTTGTCTAACCACCCTAACCACAATAAAATGATAATATTTTCTATAAGATTTTAGATATAAGTAGAGGACTCATGTCCCGATGTGATGCATATTTTTTTGTAATTTTTTTCCAAGTAAATAATTAATTATGAATTTTTTATTACAACTTTTAAAAAGTATAAAAAATTGTATGTCTGACCACTTTAACTTGGTCAAAAGTTCATGAAATTCATTTTTTGTTTTTCTAATCCTATAGTATGCAAAGGATAAAATGTGATACATGTTTCAGATTCAAAAAATGTGATACCATTTGAAAGCTATAGATTTTTTTCAATCTCCTATCAATCAGGACTTTAGTCATAATTCAAATAGAAAATGAATAATAATAATTTATTAAATTCAAAGTAAAATATCATTTATATTGGTATAAAGTTGAGAATCTCCTTTAAAAACCCTTTTTGTGTCATCAATTTTGGGTAAAAAAAGTCATTAGCCACATACCCTACACATACCCATCATATCACCACTTTTTGGCCCATCATGATCCTACACATACCCATCCAAATTTTTATGTACATCTAATCACAATATGGGTATGTGTAGGATCATGATGGGCCAAAAAGTGGCGATATGTAAGTGATATGATGACCCACGTGGCTGACGACTTTTTTTTAACCCAAAATTGATAACAAAGAAGTTTTAAGAAGATGCTGCTTTCCACCAATATAAATTATGCTACTTTGAATTTAATAAATATTAATGAGCTATTTGAATTATGACTAAAGCTCTAAGTTGTTAGGATGAGTTGAAAAACATCTATAGCTTTCAAGCGGTGTCACATTTTTAAATCTGAGAAACATACATCACATTCTATGCTTTGCATACTATAAGATTAAAATAAATAAATTTGAATTCCTGAAGTTTTGACCAAGTTAAGGTGAATTTGGAGACATCTCTTGGATTTTTATATTTTTTTTAAAAGTTGCAATAGAAAAATCATTAATTAATAATTATTTACTTGGAAAAAAGTACAAAAAAAATATGCATCCGTTGGGACATGAGTTCTCTACCTATACCCAAAATATTATAAAGAAATATTATCATTTATTGTAGTTGGGGTGAATTAGAAGACACCTACTTATTTTTTCCACAGGGGGTGTTAAGTACTCATTGAAATTTCAAATTTTCACCAAATAGATTTTTCTTTTTCTTAAAATAAACTATTAGTTTAGAAACTACATTCAATTTGCTACTATTCTATTCTTACATATTTTTTAAATAATATAGATAACTTATTCAAATTTTTACATCAAGTTTCCTAACTTTGATTTATCAAAATTTTATTACCACTTAAGGGCCTTTTTTTTCCATGATGATCTTGCACATACCCATATACAATATCACTAAGGTTTGTGAGAACTAGATCCCTTAGGATCTGGTGCTCATGATCCAGTAGTAGGACATCGGGAGATGGTCGTATGTGATTGGGAGCACGATCCATCGAACCTGAGTGCAAACTCTAGACCTTGTATCCATCCAAGAGCCACCTAATGCTCGCCTGCTATCTACTCCCCCTTCATTTGTGGCTATGATACCTCTACCTGTAGTTTCTCCACCTTTGTTGGAGTTTGGAATGACTGTTTTGTAGTCTCGGCTTGAAAGAGTCATCTCCTCACACTCTCGTATGCTACGTGTAGCCTCACAAATGGTCTAAGTGACTCTAAATCCTCCTCCATGATCAGTGGGGGCACATAATTCGGGTCCATCTCCTCCTCTTCCATGGATGCAGACACTATCTTTGCATCCACCTGATAGTAGAACTCTCACTAATCTCTCGTCACTCTTGCAAGGTGGAAATAGTACATAATCAGTACACATCATCATGATATATATATATATATAAAGAAGCATAAGCACTAACATACATGCATAAAATCAAATATCATCACCTATATCTCTAGTGGGTTGAACAATATCAAAATCATCCTATTTAGGGAGCATGGAGGACATGCTAGCCTCTCCATGACTATGAGTATTGGTGCGTACTGTAGCTACTACTCATGATCTCATCATACAGATGGGAGAGGGATCTCCCCACTCGTGTCAATCCCTAGTTACTGCCTCATTAATCTCACTTAGGGGTGGATCCTCCTCCTCATACTCCTCCTCGTCATCCTCATCCTCATCTCCTCCATCTTGGCCATCATAGTTAGGATCTACATCCTCATCATACTCATCATCTATCACATCAGTGAATATGTTTGTAGCCCTTTATCGTACCTCCTTGGCCCTGTCTTTGCCTCATCTCCCTCATATGGCATTGGTCTTGCATCACCTATAGGGACATCCATCAAAAATATAGGAGCTGGTTGTGTCACTGACCACCACTCCTCACAATCATTTGTGCTACTGACATCATCAGCATCAAAGACTGGAGGTTGATTGTGATCTAAGAAATCAGAGTCACTCTAAGCAACATGCTCTATAGTGAGTCATATGGTATCACCTACTCTTTGGGTACTTTGTACTAGTCTCCTAATAAAGGCACATGCCCTCGGTGGTGGCTAAACCTATCCAAACTACCGCATGACTCGACCATAATAGAAAGGACATACTACATAGTCATTTTGACCAACCAAAAATCTATCTAGTTGCATCCTTCTCAACTGTCCCATGGGATCTTGCCACTATAGTGTCAGCTAATAAGGTTTCCAAAGGATCTCATCCTCCTGCAGCCGGTCAAATCTCACTCTCCAAAAATGCAAGTCTCCATACTACTATAAGCGTTGTAGAGGATAGTTGAAGGCTCGAGGATACCCTATAGCTGTAGCACATGGGAAACTGATAAGTCTAGTGCATGTAATATGCTCAAGGCACCAAACCTATAGAAGTGTGCAATGCCCCATACTGTCTATCTCCCCCAAAAAAATCAACCCAGATCATAACACAAATGTTCTAGGATACAATGTCCCCAAGCATAGACCATCCTGTACTCTGCCATCTCGCTAATCAAGTGAACTACTCCTCCATGAAGGTGGGCCACTCATCCATTTGGAATGAGTACTAGTGCCATAGTGTGCATCATGATCCATCTCACCAATATGGGTCATGAATATAGTAGCATTGGTAGCTCAATTAGCGCCCTTATGCACTCATCGTGTACTGGTCCATCAAGGTAGTATTGCATGTTAGCGTTTCACTTGTGAAATGACCAATCTCCTCAGAAGTGCACCACTTCTCCCTGAATAGGAACCCAGAGAATACAGTGTACATGCTCTAAGGTAATCGTCATCTCCCTAGTTAGGAGGTGAAATGTGCATGTATCTGCATCCCAACACTCATAGAGGGCCATTAGAATAGCATCGTGGTACCTCATGGGAGGAATGAGGTACACCTAGAATAGATGCCTACATCCTAAAGGTGCTATGTCTCCTTTGTTGACAGTGTTGGGGCTAGGTCTCTCAAAAATATCAACAGTCTCCCCCTAGTCGCTGTCACGACTAGGCGGGTACCTACCAAAATTACAACAATATGCTCTAAAAACTCATCTAATATCTTTAATTTTTACATTATTCATCGTGAAAGTGTACTAAATTTCTTCTAGTGTGTTTTCCTAAAGGCCCTAGACACTTTAGAACCCTTTTGGGACACTTCGCAAAGAAACGCGACACTTCACGATGAAATGGGACACTTTGTGAAGAAACAAAACACTTTGCAAACAAAAGGGACACTTTGGAAAAAAAATGGGACACTTTGCGAAGAAAGGCCCGAACACTTTGCAAACTTTTTTTCCAAGATCCTAAATTAACTTATAAATTCATTAAAAATAATTAAATCATTGCAAAAACACTAAGCAAAGGTCACAAAATTGACTCACCTCATGATACTGCTCAATGCGTGCCACCTAGTCTCAAAGCAAATCCAGTTGTTAAGGCCTGTAATCTCGTCTACTTGACATCTTTTCGTCTCACTTGTCACTCTCACACTACAAGAAGGTAAATGAAATAGTAAGTGAAAAATTACTCCCCTTTTACCTCTTTTCACTCTTTTCAGTCCTTTTACTCTTATGCATTAAATTAGGGTTATTCCTATCTAAAGAGTTAATAAAGTACTTTTTCTTCAAAACACCATAACAAGTGCTAGGGAACTCCATTTTTGACACCATTTGATGTGTTGGAATCGTGATTCCACACTTGACACCATCAATTGTCTATCATTATGTGGCATAGTACTTGGAAAAGCCCTATGATATGATTGTTCCTTATTTAATGTGGCTAGATTGCTACCTTGATTCCACCTCTATAAAGCAAGCGAAATCAAGCTGGGCATACATCTACCCTCAATTTTGATTTCTAGAAGTCAGATAAGAGGATTTTTGGACAACTAATGAATTTGTGTTGCAGGATGTGGTTCCTAATGTTGTGGTTTTGCAGATAACTACACTAGGGGCTTCATTCTCCCATCTTTTGAATGAGTATCCATTTATGCAATAAAGTATACTGTTTGGAGTCCTTTAGCTTACATATGCACATAGAGTCATATGAGCGCTAAAGTGGGTGATAACTGTGGACACATAAATTGTAATCCTTTGTAGGAAGTACAATTTGTGGCCTAATTTAGTCCTATTTTAGAAACCCTTGCACCAATCACCCCTTAAAAACTACATTTATAGGCCACTAATGTTCATTATTTTTGATCTCGAGGCCCATTTCACTCAAAAATCATAAAAATACCAACATATAATGCTTAAATCATTCATATCTCAAAAAATCACCTCCGAAAACCACATGTGGGACCCATTCGCCACCTTGGGCGAATGAGTCCCCTCTAGTGGGACCCATTCACCAAGGGTGGAAAATGGGTCCCTTTTGGGGGAATTTTCAATTTTAAGCGGGAAAATCACTGACTTAATTCAAATTTCAGTGGATTTCAGCCTCTTAGGTCTAAATAATGAGAAATAAGGTATTGATGCCTATAAATATGTGCTTTTAGGTCATTTTTCACATCTTCTAGTCATTATTAACAAGCAAAATCAAAAGTCAAGTGTTGAATATCTTCCACAAGAAGATTCATTAGTCTTTCTACAACAAAGTTGAAACTTTAGGGTAGAAAGATAGGGTTTTTGCAAGTCTTCAAGCTCACTTCCTATTCAAGATGCAACATTTCAAAGAGTTGAGCATGGATTCTTATGGATAATCATGGAGAAATCTAGGTTGAGGAGATGCAACTAGCCATCAAATCACACCTAAAGAATTGTTTTCAAAGTGATTCCATCATCCATTTTCTCTATATCTTTAGATTTAATATTTTCATGTCATTAATATTCATTTGGAATGTTGTAGGTTTTCTTACGTTGAATTCTTACATTATTCAAGCTCTATCTAAACATTTTATTCTAGCACATTAGAATATGGTTTTGTCTTACATCAGATTTTCCTAGTCTTAGACACACTTAGGGCTAGGGTTTTATGTAGATTTTATTATCCATCCAAGGTTTAATTACCAAATTAGGGGTTTGACCAAGGAAAAAACCCCATTAGAAAACAAATTATATTCTATTTTGTAGGTGTTTTTGAAGATTGAAATCCAAGATTCAATCTGGAAGTGCAGTGCAGGTGACAAAGTACAGATCTGAAACTTTAATTTTTGAAAAATGGAAAAAGGACTAATTCAACATTAGTGGTGAATGATTCCCATTGGAGGTTTCTATCAGAGCATAGTGTAGATTCCAGTACCCTTTTGACAGAAATGGACTTCTGAGCAAAAACCCTTGTCTGGGACTAATTCACCTAGTTTGGCGAATGAGTCCCAATTAGTCAAAAAGTCAACATTTCCAAATTTTTAGAGTTATTTCTAGTCCTTAGAATTTTACAAGTACACAAATTTAGTTTTACAAGTTTCTATTTTGTTTCACTTGCATTTCTATTCATCTTTCTAGGTTTTTTTGCATACTTCACTGTGTTTTCAAACATCTTGCATTTCTTTAGTTTTCATTCAATTAGTGATCTATTTCATCAATATTTTTCATTTAGATCATCTCATCTAGGCATATATCATCCATATTACATTAATCTTTGAATGTTTACATTGCATTTTGCCCATCTTTCCTCTTTTACGTGAAAAACCCTAAAAGTGATAGAAAGACCCCAGGGTGCCAAAATCTTTGTTTACAGATTTCCAAACCTTCATAGTGCCTAAATCTACAAACACATAAAGAAAGAAAGAGAAATGTTGAATGTTAGGGAATAGGGGTTTGCCTTGGTCAAACACTTTTTAGGTAATTAAACCAAATGAATAAATGAGAGGAAGAATGAACATGAAATGAATGGATTAAAAACTTGTCATGATGATAGATCTTGATTTTTTGCAACAATGGATGAAGAATCCACCCTTGAATGCCTTAGAAAGTTATCTTGATGACTTAGAATGCTAAAACCCTAACTTTCTTGACTTGAGAGAGATAATGAATGATGAATGAAAATGATTAGGTGCATGAATTAGGGTTTAGAAGCTTGTTTATATAGGAAATCTACCTAAAATGCCTGCTAATTTGATCCCCAAGGCTGACATGGAGGAAAAATAAACTTAAAATCCAATTTTTCTCACTCAAACCTTGAAAATAGCCCAAATGGGACTAATTTTCCAAGTTGGGAAACTTAGTCCCACTTAGATGGGACTCATTCACCTAGATGGATGACTTAGTCCCATAGGGGCTCTTTTTCTAGTTGGATTGTCGAGGAATGAAGAATTTCAATTTTTATGTTGATTTTATTGGGTCTTTGATCAAATTAAGCCTTGCGATGCACAATATGGGGCCATAGGGGCCTACTAATGATGATGTAAAGGGTGATTAGGGCTAGGGACACAAATTCCAATGTGAAAGTGTGATTAAATACACTTTACAACATTAAAATGAAGTCCACATAGCCTAGAAAGGAACAACATCCAATGTGAATGTGTAAGACACATTACAACACTAGATATAATTAGGTTTAATTTAAAAGCCTTCTAGATTAATGCGATAATGCAATTAAATACATTTTATAACATTGAATTAAGGAAAAATAGGTCCATTAGACTTGGATGCTTAATAAAATTCTAGAAAAGTGTGAAAGTCTTTAACAACACCTTACAACACCTTTACAAGACATCAATAAATGAATTTTATTTAGTTTTCAAGGGACCAAGACCTAACGTAGATGTGTAAAACACATCACAACACTAAATCAAGGCCTCATTAAGTCCAATTTGTCATTAATTATTCCCAAAATGAGCAAGAAATATATTTTTTTGCGACACACATGGGAAGAAGGTCATAGTACCAATGAGCATGCCATTGGAATGCAAAGGATAAAAAATAGAGAAAAAAGTGGATAATCCACATTGTTTAGAAGAAAAGAGTACCGATGACCATGCTAATGAGCACACCATAGGAATGTAAGGGATAAAAGTGTTAGACACACAACTACTAAGAGGGGGGTGAATTAGTATTTTTTTTTAAATTTAAATCACCATATTCATTAAAAAATGATAACATAATCAATGGTAATGCAAGTAATGAGCACATCCATACAAGAGAAGACCAAATTTATATGGAAACCCAAATGGGAAAAACTACAGTGAGAATAGTTGCTGGGAACTACTACCCAAATACAACCTCACAAAATAATATATAACTTACATTATTTTGTAGGTGCTAACCCACATGAATTAAAACCCCAAAGGAAGAAACCAATCCCCTTGAATTATAATTTAAATGAACCAACACACATGAGGCACCAATCCCCTATGAATTTTATTTTGTAGACACCAACCTATAAGAGACACCAATCTTCTATGACTGAGCTACAACACAACCATTGAGAAGCAACTTAGATTAAGAGGCTTCATGCTCACATTATAAAAGAAAATTTAGATCTTCTTTCACTCAACCTAATCTACATCAACGAGTGAACACATCTTTTAATGATGTCTCAATTTTTTTGACATATAAATTTACTCCACACTCATACCACTTTCACAATTTCATTACAAACCCTTCTTTACTTGTCACTCACATACACACACACACACCTTTTCATGAAAATATTCACAATATATATCCATTCCATCATGTTAACAATATCTAAATGTCATATTAGGACCCTTTAACACCATCCGTAATAAGCCACGTCATCAAAGGATACACCTTAAGACAAAATGATATGAACGTGTAGTTGGCTCGATGCCAAACCAAATTTGTTACCACAGTGTAAGCTGATGTCATATATTTCCTTCCATGATATTAACTAGCCCTATTTTAGCTTCACATACTTCCTCTAGATGGTGTACACTTCCCTTCTCTAACACAAATACTTAGACATTATTCATAGTTATCCAACAAACACAAAATTTACTTTGTCACTTTTATCTTATAGATATATAACTCAAGTTCAATGAAATTGTAGATTAAGACACTTCATGTGTATACTTACTTAAATTACAAACTATTCACCATAAAAATTAATAGTGGTAGAATGTAGTACCAAAAATAATGACAATTTAGTATAGGGTATATTCTACTTCTGAGCAAAAAACTTTAGAACACTACCACAAACATTTCCAGACTTGCATAATAGTAGTAGATAAATAAGAACCACCAATACCACATGTACCTAGACTTCCATGTAATGATAACATTAACATTCTACAACATCTACAACCAACATACTACTTTACATATCTTTTACACCAATGATATTTAGCAACATTTTGAAATTAATGAGAACATTATGTTCAACAATCTCCCCCTTTGTCATTGATAGAAAAATAAGAAATGACCAATCCAAATTTGCATTATAATTCCATCTTCTTTCATATCTCTTTTCAACTTTCTCTATTCATAGCTTGATGTTCTAGACCATAGTTGAGTTGTATTGCATTACAATACATTTCATCTCTCTCTCCCCCTATATTTTTCCATTTCATTACTTTCTCCCCCTTTGAAATCAATAACAAAGGGACGATTAAGATAGTTTGATTTAGGATTTCTCTCCCCCTATGTTATATATTCAATCCACTATATCTTACCACACTTTGTTACAAATAATTTGTGTTATTTGTTTTAGGGAATCATAACACAATAGTGAATCTAGTATAAAAATTTAAAATATTCAGATGATTTTACGAAATCCTTCAACATTATCACTTTAGGGATTCATGAATGAAACATTGATTAGATCCCCCTGAACTTGTACTTCCTCTTATGAATTAAGAGGGAGATATCACTCCCAACTTCTACCTAAGATACTCAAATGTTTCCTTTGGGAGGGGTTTAGTAAATATAATTACAATCTATTCTTTTGTCTCAACATAATTTAATTTAACTTCTTCATCTGGAACCTTTTCTCTTAGAAAATAATACTTGATTGATATATGATTTATCCTAGACATATCAACTGTGCAAATTCAAATTAGGTCAGTACCAAAACACTTTCGTGGTGGATAAAAGTGAAAGCAGACCACACCACTCCCTATTTGGGACCCAAATCTATAACACCATGCTACAACATGCTTATACAAACAATACACATTCGGTGCAAATAGTGTAAACACTATTATAATTTTAAGTGCATAGTTCCTTTGATTCAACAAAAACTCATAGATAAAAATGTCACCTAACCACAATCTAGAATATTCAAAAAATCCTTAAAATTCAACAAACTCCTTTGCAACATGTTTCACTTGAATAATGTACACAGTACACTCAAATAATTTTTCCATACACTACAATTTAAGAAACTAACTTCCAAAGCACCAAACCTTAAACAAGTTTGATTGACAAAAGATATCAACACTATCAACACACCTTCAAATATACAAGACTTAAAACTAAATTGCAGAGAAACATAGAGAAAAAAATATTTTTCCCAAACATCTCTGTAATACACTGTTCACACGCTAGTGAACACAACTTTTGCACAACGATCCAACACACCAAATTTTGGATACAACACCTTTGAATACCTCTAATCAACATACTTGAAATGCATAGGTAGATCTTCAACCTAGAAGAAATGTGGAGTGCCACTAGAACACTATTCTTCAACCAAAAACACATTGCAACTCACTATTTCCTCTTTTTATCAAGTTTTCTTAAAATAACTTGGAGACCAAGCACCAAAAACACATCCTCATCATCTCTATCACTCCCTCAACCATAGAAAAAATCTTATTGAAGCAACACTAGAGGTTGACACTAGTAGCTTACTAATGACAATATAATGCAACTAATCAAAGCATCATTAATGCAACAATATAGTCAATACCAACTACTCATACTTGCAATGCTATATCCTCCATTTTCTACCCCAAATTTGAACCATAGGTGCATAGTGTCCTTCTTTTCCCAATTTTGTTGTTTGAATTTTTCCGTGAACTTCTATACTTTTTTTATTTGCATCAAAATAGAAAATTGCATTGTTAACATAGTTAAATCATTGGATTTCATCCCGAGGACATTTCCAAGTTTGTTTAAGGGCTAGTTTAGTTACCTTTCAGGTTGTAATTCCATCTCATACCTTGTCCAAATCCATCAAGCCTTCATTCCATCCTTGCATTTTAAATTAATTATGCATCCACCTCATACTACCCCCCTATTTAATGAAATTTGGGAAAGGTGTCAAACCCTAAGGCCAAAAACCAAAAGGGATCCCTTTTCCCTACATTTTAGAAATAATTTATTTATCATCATTTTGATCATTTTTGAATCAATATCATCATCAACCAAGATTTTGTAACATGGTTTATGCACAATTGAGAAATCTACATATCAAATTGGTACAATTCCAAACAATAAAGTATTAGGTTTTCTTGTTTTTTGAATAATTTTTCTTGATTAGAATTAAATTCTTAATTTCTGTTTTATTCACAGATTCATTTCATTCAAATTCATTGTTTAATGAGTATAATTGATCTTTCTTTTGTGGGTTCTTGATGTTTTCCAATCATAATTGCTTTAATTGTAGTCTTTAATCACTTCCCATTATTCCCCTTACACAAATATAAATAGATAGTGGGGATTGGGATTTGTAAAAGGGGAGAGTTACTTGTAAGTGATATTCTAAATTATCTATAGATCACTTTCCATAGGTTTATTAGAGTAAATCATATGCATTATGATGGTCTTTCTAAAATTATGGTTTTTTTTTCTTTACCACTGAGTCTTGTTTTATGTCAAGTCTCATAATTTTAGGGCCACTACTTTCCAAATTTTAATTTACTTAATAAAGGAAATAATGGTCACACTAATGTAATCTATGATTAATAAAATCCTACAATTTTTTTTTAAATTCGTATTAATTTTTTTTCATAATACCATGATTGTACCCAAAAGAATTATTAATTATTCGTAAATCCCTTCCGTTAGATTCATAAAAATATATGTTATAATTGAAATATATATTATTAAGGGTATTAATTATTAGAGTCGACATGCCAAATGTTAAGGAGGTGAGATATATATAATTAGTTTCAAATCAAATATTTATGCAAGATTATATTAATCATTGCCCATCTAATTTTCTATGTTGAGGCTTTAAAATGTTGGATGACAATTAAACCTAGTTTTGAGTTGGATGTATGGATGGGTAGGCTGTTGGTTGATTGGTTGATAAGGTATAAATAATAGGGGCTTAGAAAATGTAACAAAATAAGGTACATAAGATACCCAATAAAAATATGGAGGTATATTAATTCTAATAATTTATAAAAAATGGTATCAAAAACATATTTGAGGGCTAGAAATGAAATTAGGTGTGTTTATGGGTCCCTATGACCACATGTGCTATGTAGTTTATTTATTAAGTGAACCTCTCAAGATAAATGATACATTTAAGAAGCCATCTAAAAAGAGATAAAATCTTGATGAATCTTTCATTTTCTAAAAAAAAAATTGATTTCTATTGAAGAATATTTCCTTTTATTGAAAGTTATATTAATTTTATTGAATTTTTTTTTAGATCATTAGAAATTTATAGAAAATTTTGACAAATCTTGAAAAAATAGTAAAATGCCTTAATTACCATTGAAAATCATTCCATTTTTAAAAATTTAAATTCTTTTGGAAAAGTAAGGGTCTCAGGGAGTAGTGGTTGACTAGTTTAAGGTGTAGTGCTTGTGGACCTATAATTTTTTAATTCCTTAATATTTTAAATCAAGCATTGAATGTTTTAAATTGACCCTAAATACTTTTTCACCACTATTTATTTTATCTATAATCTAACACTTTGTATTCTATTTCATGCCCCATTGGAATTAGAGCTTTGTAGGTAAATTTTGACCCATAGAATTTAAAATTCATTTGTTAAATTATAAATCTTCAATGATCCAAACACAATTTTGAACTTAATTGGCATTGGAGCTATATGAGTAGATTTTAACCCATGGAATATGACCTCAACCATTAGCTTATAAATAAAACCAATGGTGGTGATTAAAAATTGGTGATATGGTCCTAAAGTAACCAATCATTGTATAATATTAGTGAAAATTTAATTCCATTGTCTACTATAACATCAAATTTAGACAAATTTGACCTGATTAGGTATCAAATATTGTGGTGAATTTTTGAGTTTAAAAGTTTAATAAAATAAATATTGTAGCGATTTAACCAAGACTAAAACAAAATATTGTAAAAAATGTGATGATTCAAGGTACCTTATATTTTGTAAGTATTAGCCAAATTTTGAATCTCCAATTTCAACTAATAGTCAATTGGTGAATATATGCCACTAAAAAAATAATTGCTTAGGAGTAAATGCAACCAATCAAGTATAAATTAGTTTATATTAGTTAATACTAGTTTGGACTAAGATTTGATAATTAATAAGAAATTTTAAAAATAAGAAGTGGTGCTTAGTGTTATGACTAAAGTGCATGTGTCAACAACAAATTTTTTGATATTAGATAGGAATATTATTAGAAAGTGATGTAAGAATACCTCAAATTTTGTGTTGAATCTATATTTTTCCAAATGACAAGTTCATAGTCTTATACTACTTCTTTGAGTATAGAGTCATCATTGTGCATAGTGGAATTCTATTATTTTTCTTGTCCAATTTGGCTCAATATTTTCTACCTTTTTTTTATAATCGTGCTATTTAAGAATACCTTGATATAGTATTTATTAGATTGCAAAGAGACAAGTTCTCCTAAGTCAACCTTTTGAAAGATGCACAAATATTCAATAATAACAAACAAGGGCTCTAGGATGATGTATGCAAACTCTTTACTCATTTAATAAAATAAAGTGATATATGTTTTGCTATTAATTACTCTTTCAATATTTTAGGATGGAAGGAAATATATGTATTGTAAATGTCTTAAAATAAATGTATCGAATGTCTTTAAATACAATCACATGACATCAAAATTTCACCAAATGTATGTTTAGTTACCTCAAGGCAAGAAGACAAAGAACACTTACCTTATGACCATAAAAATATTGTGAAGTTAGTAAACAATCAGATTTAAATGACTAATTTAATTATATAAGAACAAGTACATAGAAGAATATGATAGATATATAAATGAGACAAATATATATATATATTAAAATAAAGTATGTACTAAATGTATATAAATATCTATATATATATATATAATTAGATAAATTAACCTAACTTTACATTGAACTATACTATTTATAAAAGGACACAATAAATTTCACCATGTTACAAAGTTAATCATCATTCTTAGATAGGCACAGGTCTAGACTAGCATGTTCCACGTCTTCTGGAACCGATGTGGACTGCATAATTAGTCTTTTGGGGCCTTCTACTGTTTTGAATTTTCTCCATAGCAGAATGTCCCTTTCCTTGGCTGCGAATGATTTGGCTTAGTACGTGTAGGCTACCTCAGGTCAGGTTCGCACGATATCAGTGGTAAGAAATTTCAAACTGGTATATACATAACACTAAAGTCTATTGACGACATTCTTTCTCCCCTTGTTAGCTCTGTGCAACTATTTCACACACATTCAAGGCAGCTTTATAATTCAACTGTATAAGGTCTCAATATAGAAGTTTCGATGACAAAGAAATAGTCTGGTTACAAATTTGATATTAAGATAGAAGAAAACAGGGAACAAAAATAAGTAGGTCGTCTAATAATAATGATTACAAGTATAAGTAGGTCGCCTGTTCTTTATTACACTACCTATTATATTTGGTAACAGGTGACATTTCGCCTTCTTAGTGATGTGTCGGTTTGTTGTCGAGATTTGCAATGCAATGGGTTGATTTGTTGACATTATGAGAGCATTACCTGTAGTGACACTGTGTGGCGTGGAGGTTTGGTGGTGACACTGACCTTTCCAGAAGGTCTCTTTGTTGCCATACAGCTCACAGAAGGGAAATGGTGAAGCTCTGGCTTCCATGATGTCTGTATATTCTTTACTATTTAGAAAACCAAAGAAGAAAAGAACCTTACAATTGCTTCTGAAAATGATAAGATTAATGACATAATAAGATGATTAAGAATAATGAAAGCAACAGCCAGATAATACAATTGCTGAAGAAAACAAAAAGGCTCTGGAATGGATGCAACCGATTGCATATCACCATACCATTCTTAAAATTTCTAGATTTATTGCTTAATCTGGATCGCTCTTTTAAATCTTGCAGACTCCAGAGTCTTTGGTGGACAATAATGGATCTTAAAATTGAAGCAGTAAAAGAACGTGATAAAAAGCTACCTAGCTATATGGCTGTGCTTTGCAAAGCAAACCCATATTAATGAAATAATATAACTATACAAGCAAATCAAGTTAGACATACGAAGTCCCTGAATTGAAGAATAATCTGCAGTTGCCGACAATAAAAAACACCAATTCGATTGGAAAAGCATATATACTGCCCCAGACACGCACCAAGAAGATTACTTTTCGTCTTTTTTCTTTGGGTCTCTTGTATAAGTAGTGTTACAGAAAATATCAAACTGGGGATTGCTTATTAGTGGCAGAATTCACGAGAAGTTGCAGAACATCTACCTGTGTTGTAAGAGAAGCGATGTAATCGGCCGTTTCTCTAAGCAAGCAGGAGGTGTCCATTGATTTCCCACCAGGCACCAGGCTTTGCAGCTGCTTTGTACGCGTTTTAACTTGCCTTGCACTCGATGAGTTTGCAGAACCCTTTCTCTTAGAGCACAACAGTCTGTATAATGATTTACTGTACTTGTCTCTAAATGCATTCGAACTCACGTGTTGGTGCAGATGCGCTCGTTTCAAACGATAATGGCACCTCGCCCTCTGAGCAATTAGGGTTTGGAACTGTTTATGCCCCACGATTTTTCTGAGTGCAAGACTGTTTTCCTTTTCACCAGAGATTCTGTTGAGAAGGGCGCGGCTCCATGCTGCGCGGTTTACAGTGAGAGCAAGGGATATATCCGCTGCCAATTTAATATTGCGAGCTGAGCGTTCAACTTGTTCTTCCGAGCCTGGATTGCTGGTGGTGGGGTTGTTAAGGGCATTCAGGGCCCCAACAAGGCGCTTCAGATATAGATTTCTCAAGGTCACGTCTCCACTTGAATTCATGGCGATGATATAAATATTAGACAAATTCTTGCTAATCAAAAAGAATAATAATCTCGACAACAGTCTGGCCTAAAACATATCATAGAGCCGTGCAGAGAAAGAGAAGTGAATCTGGCGTACCAGAGGAAAAGCATCGGCCCAGCAAGATCGAAGAATGCGTGCGTGTACAGCAGACTGCGATAGGTTTATACACCAAGGCCGACAAAGAATGTAAGGCCTTTAATGGCGGTTTTCAAGAACAAAGTACTTGTTAATATATTTAAAAAGAAAAGGAATGCATGAAGTAGGTTGTGCAAGGAAGAACATGCCATCACACTTCTTGTCATTTCTCTTCTAACTACTGGAGAAATTTTGTCTCTGCTACCCAAAACAACAACCGTTTACCTTTTCGTTTGCGAATATAATTTAGAATAGACTATTGATTTTACATTCCCTGGCTTCTCCCCATCTAAAGCAACCGTTTGAAATGAAATTTTAGTTTAGGAGAGGAAGATGACCAACCACCATCCCACGATAGTTGAACCTTATGGCGTCCCAAGCACGTTAGCTTTTCTAGATTTCAACGCACTCATAATCAAACATTGATGCCAAACGAGTCCAGCTAGATTGATGATAACTCTGTTATTTTGTCGCATTTTTCTTAAGTCAATTGAAAGTAATAGTATATATTCATTATGCATTGTGTATGGATTGAATGGAAAATTTTGGAAAATGTTTTCATGGATTTTAGGCTTATTATCTCATCAGTTTTGGATAACTAATACGCATCTTCCATATTACTTCAATACTATTATTCGTAAGATCATCTTTATTTGCACATGGTTTGCCTGGAAATTGTTATTGATGATTGATGGTGGTTATATATAAATTTGAGGTTAATGTGATTAACTTCTTAATTTAATTGAGGATTTTTTCTTTTTTTAATATTTCTCTTTTGTACAATTTTTTGGGTGTTGGATATCATTTCATGCATTATTTATATAGACTTGTGAATTGTATTTTTATATAATTTAATATAAAAAGTGTATTATTCATCATAAAATTTTATCACTTAAATATTCTATAAAATATATATATGATGAGATAAATGCATGGTCTCTATGAAAGTAATAAATCATATATTGAATTTTAGAAATTAATCATTGTATGACTTCTCTTAAGAAAATTAATCACAAAATTTAAAAAACAATTATAATACACTTATTTTGAATTATTCACATTATGTGTTGAATTGTAAATAATAGATTTATTAGTTTCAAGATCATTTTTTATGGAATTAATTTCTATATTTTTAATGTAGGACATTCTTTTCATGTAGCCTTACAAAACCATGAATAACATTCAATAGTAAGTAAGTTTTATTATATATTAACTATGAATTACTACAATTTTCCTATTTGTACTATTATATTGCTAATTGTATTTAAACAACTCAATAAATTTCAAAATTAATTCATAAAATTTACTATAAAAGTAAATAGTTTTATGAATGAAGTGCATGTGTCTAACAATTTTTTTGATATTAGATAGAAATATGATTCCAAAGCGATGATGAATGTCTATCAAATGAATTCTTTAAATTTTGTATTGACTCTATACTTTGTAAAAAGATAAGTTCATGGTCTTGGAGTATTCCATTGAGCCTCGAATTGTCATTGTGTATAGTGGAATTCTATTATTTTCCTTGCCCAATGTGCATCTTTGTCTTCATCCTTTTTTTGGTAATCATGATATTTAATTATACCTTGAAATATTTTTGAGTATATTGCAAGGAGACAAGTTCTCCTAAGGAAAAATTTAAAAAGGTTTGCAAATATTCAATGATAACCAATAAGGGCTCTAATTACTCTTTCAATATTTTAGGATGAGACAGAATATATATTATAAATTTCTTAAAATGAATAATATTGAATGGATTCAAATACTAGCATATGACTTAGTTACCTCAAGGAAAGAAGACAAAGAATTGTTACCTCATGATCCTAGAAATATTTTAATGTTAGTAAGCAATAAAATTTATGTGGCTAATTTAATTAGATAAGAGTAGGTGCATAATTGAATATGATGGATATATAAACAAGAATTTAACATATAATTATATGAATATATAAAAATAAAATAGATGTTAAATGAATATAAATATTTATTTAGAAGAAAGAATTAAAAAAAAAGATAAATTAATCCCTTTATATTAAATTATACTATTTATAAATACAAAATTTCCTTAAATTAAACACATAATTAAATTTCACCATTACCAAGTTCATCATCATTATTTGATAGGCACAAGTGTAGACTACATCTTCCACTACTTTTGGAACCGATGTGGATTGCATAATTAGTCTTTTATCCCCTTTCTTTGTATGTTCTTTTATAGTATTCATAAGATTGGGGTCTTTTGCTATTTTGAATTTTCTCCATAGTTGAATATCATTTTCCTTGGTGGTGGAGGATTTAGCTTATTTCTTATAGGCTACCTCATGCCCTCAATACATGAAGGTGCTCTTTTCTCAATATCAATGGTGAGAAATTTTAAATATAAGAATAAAGTCTATTGATGTTCTTTTGCACCTTTTTAGTGTTAGGGAAAAGAAGGTGTCTCTGTTGGGAAATTTTGATCATTTCGGAGAAGCCTCCAAGAATAGTAGTGCCTTCAGTAACTTTTAATTTCATTAAATTGCCTCAAAGACTTGTACAACTGTGCCACAAAGCAGAATCAGACATAGTGCATTTCCCACATTAATCCTTCTGAGAGAAGTACATGTAAATTCAGTTTCAACAACTTGCATAAACAAATTCAACAAACAAAACCAATAAATATGAAAGATGGAATAGAAGACTAGAACACACAGATTTACGTGGGGAAAACCCTTTCGGGTAAAAAACCCCACACTCCAAAAGCCCAGATCACCATTGTATTATTCATGCAATAGAACAGTTACAAATACAACTCAAGCACTAAGCCTTTATAGAGATTACATCATGTTTCATTCTGGAGACAAACTGGACATCATAACCCCTTATATGATCTTCACACTATTACAATACCTTCTCATAGTATACAATGTAGATCCTCTCTCTCATGGACCTCTGATCAACCTCTCAAGTGTTTACAATGCTCACTTTGTTACAACACTCTCTCACAACATACAAAGAAAATTCACATAGGGGGATATTTCACATTCGGTCCACAGAGAGAGAGTGGATAAGTTACCACCTTCATAAAAAAAATTCCTTCTCCTGCTCCAACCCTCGAATCTCTCTCCCTGCTCAACATCATGGCCTCGACCTTCTCTCTTTAGGATACCATGTGTGGAAACATACAAATTCAGTTTCCAATTGTTACAGAAAAATTTTCAATTAGCAATTACCATATCAACTAACTCTCACCCCTCAGGTCGGCTAAAAAACTCCATGTTGTAGTACCAATTTTCTAGCCAATGAGAAATTAGAATTTACAATGTAGTTTCATGGTTATTAGGTGTTACAACTATCAGCTCCAAATTATAAATGCTAGTCCAAAGAATCATTGATTCACAACAACAATGTGAAATCAACAAATGAATCCACGCTACATGTTAGCACATCATTCATTCATCGTTGTTTAACCATTGCACCATTCCCATCTATTAACCGACACCACCACAAGCCCTACGCATGACTGTCATGGGATGGTGGGTCACCTACCACCATATCGCCAGCTCGTAGCCCTCTTGAGTGCACTCAACGGTACCGTGGTAAAGGTAGAATTGCGGGATACAAACATTTCCCCACTCTACCGCTAGACAGGTTGAAGACACCCACGGTATAGCGGTATCACTACACTACCGCTAGACAACCAATAGGCTCCCTGCAGCATGGCGGTATACCATGCTACCGCTAGACAGTTGACAGCTTCCGCAGTATGGCGGTATACACTGCACTACCGCACCTCAACTAGAAGGCTCCCGTGGTATGGTGGTATACCGTGCTACCACTCCTCTCTTACAAACACTTAGTGGTACAATGGTATAGGCATGAAGGTAACACATAGACAATTCAGCCAAACTTTTCAATGGTCAACCAACATTTCTCTCTTAGAGGTTTAGGCTAGTGGGATTGAGGCACACAATTCCAACAATATCCCACTTGATGAAGATCACACTAGCACCTATAGAGCACTCAGGAACTACTGAGATTACACTGACACCAATAGTTCAGACCCTACTATGTCCAAGTCTCTGTTCAATAGCACTCAGGACACCCAATCAACAAGTTTCCATAGATAATAGTCTACCAGACAATCTGCAACAAAAATCAAGTATCCAACTACAACTAACTGTCCAATATTGCAACCAATCATAGTCTTCCATGAAACCACATAGATCTCAAACATGCTCTCATGCTCCATCAAGACTTCTACACCAACATCTAAAATTTCCACCATTCAGGAAACAATCCTTATCATCTTCCAACATTCCACCTATGAAAGAAAGGTACATGCCAAGGTGACTAAGCACCAGTCCAATGAACACAAGCAAGAATATCCCAGTGATATCAACAACAAGATACTACCATCACTCCAAAAATAAGATAAAAACATCAGCTAGAACAATAATAAGACTAACTACTTCCATCCAACAGATAAACCCACATGACTGAAAATAACACCCACATCAAGTGCTATAACATCCAATCATCCATACCTTAAAGGTATCAAACATTATTAAACTTATGCCACCAACATGACCAACCCATGTACTCCAAAAGAAAGCTCCATGTGCCAACCAGTTGAAGAAGATAAAACACATTCAGGAACTCCCACTACATGGGTAATACCTAATTTGAAAGATGAAAGGCATAACAAGTCTACCAATGATAACACATAGAAAGTGTAACCATGTAGCATCAAGGACTCAAATCCACAATGATATGTACAACCTACAAATTAATAACCCGCAAGAAAAAATCTCACCACAAGTCTTCATAGCTCTCCCAAGTTCTCCACACCCAACAAAGGAAAAAGATTAAGAACCTCCATGTCATCACCCAAGAACATGAGTGAAAACACATGACCAAAAGCTAGTGATCACTACAGCTCGGACCAAACCTCAAACCAATGTAATGTGAAACCAAACATCTAGGAAGACTACCAAGACCAAAAGGAGCACCTTTGCACATCATGAGCCTATAGAAAACCCTCCTACATACACCTCTAAATACCAACTATGTCAAGTATGATCTCCTTCAAAAACCCCAAGAGAAGCCATAACAACACCCAATCGTTCAAACACCAAGATCAAACATATCAAATGTAACATGTAAACAATCATGGATGTAAGCCTCTCAAAGAAGATCAAACTACTTCATCTCCCATATCAAGAAATTAGCCCATAAAGCATCTCCTACCAGTTCTCATGAGTAGATGATATACCACAAAAGGTCAAGGAGATAAACCATGATGTACATCTTCGACTATGGATCCTCCAGAACCATTTAAACAACAATTCAAGATCCATATAATGAAAGGAAGCATAAAACACATTTGAAAGATACAATGGGAAAATACCTCTCAAATTAGACTTCACTGCCGAGCAAACCAAGAGTGGGAAAAGAAAAATGCTCCTCCAAGATATACAAGCCATCATGACTAATCCAAGAGCAATCTCCTCATAGGTCTCTATTGAACTCATGTTCAACCAAGGTGTAGGCTCCTCATACTTTCTGTTGAAATATCATCAATAGCAACCATCAAATACAACATCACCTCATTCTCCATGTATCCATGAGTACTGGAAACCAATCATCTCATGCTAAAATCCAAATGCATCACTGCATTATCATGAAGTTTTAGGCAAATGATCAAAGCACCCAATACACAAATAATTACCAGACCATTGTGAAAGCTCCAATCATTTGAATCAAGAACTTATCATGACATCATGACCTTACCATCCCCCTTGGGAGATACCATGCTCCAAGTGAACATACCATGGTCTCAAGTAAAATGCACAATGTCAAAACTCTAGTTCATAAGCAAGAGTATACCATGACATAAAGCAAATAAACTCAAAACCAACATCGCCTGTCAAGCACCACCAACACCTCAGCCAAAGACTCCAAATGTCCTCCATGGTTCCAAGAGGTTGCACATCCTCAAATAGTGTCCATGCAAATGTGAAAGAACCCTTATGTAGCAACAGGATCTAAGAGTCCTTCCTAGCAACATCTGCAACACCAAAGAAGATTATTCACCACCAAGTGATGAATCCATAGTCACTACTAAAGCTCCCACTGAACCGTGACACCTGAGCTCTCCAAGCATCATGACCAAACATTTGCTAATCTAAAAATCCTTCAGGTCCACTCAACAACATGTCCATCTGACAACAATACCAAGAAGACAACACCATCACTATCAAAAGCTTACACCAAAACACGTATCAAGCTCTTCATGACATCGTGATATACATGCTACATGTCCCCATAGCCAACTATTTAGGTACTCTACATCATCCATCCTCTCATCTTGAAGCAACCACACCAATGCACAAGTGACCACATACAAGGCCAGCTAATAGATCTGCACCATCACAGATTCAAACCTCATGGATATTGACAGTCCACTTTTGAGTTGTCCCACTACAAACATGTAGGTAAAGATAGCCTAGAACATTGCTTAACCTGTAGATTCAATCACTGAAACATGCAAACTCATTATCACATTAGTAATTGTAAACTGAGATATCGAACAAGATAATCATGTAGACACCAAGACTCCAACACCAGATCATGACCAAATCTGATTTGCCAAACATGTCCACAACGAGCACCATAGTCTAGGAATCCATCAAGCAATCAACAAGTTTTCTTGATCATGTAAAACTTGCAAAAAAAATAGAACATGCAAGAACAACACATCCTTAAAAATAAATAGCAGTTCAGGAACCCTAGGCCAATTTCAAGCTGACTCCAAAACCACCAATATGCACATGCATCTGAGAAAGATATAGGCTATTTCAAAAGCTTTGAAATCATCCAATGATTAACTCCATAGCCTTCATGCATTCGAGGTTAATGGAAAACAATTCCTTCCAACACCAGGAAACACCACCCAACATAAGCACTCTCTTCCATGGCTGAGAAACAATCCAAGCTTCTCCATATCACCAAGGAGCCTCTCACATAGACACTCAATATGAAAGATTTCTTGCAACACAACCACGAAGCAAAAAAATTCCACCTTATACATTAAGGTTATACTGCTACCAACTAGGAGACATAGATCACAACAATTCTACATGACCAACTCCTTTTTCTCCATCTTCACCATTCTTCAAGCTGCGTGTTGTCTCTGAATACCACAAGACTTCCACTCACCAAAGGATCAATACATCAACAAATTCCTCCAGATTTCCTCAAGCCTGACAGACTAAGAAATATTCATAGGAGAAATACCCAGAACCAACAACCAAAAGAAGGCTCTGATACCACTTGTTGGGAAATTTTGATCATCTTGGAGAAACCTCCAAGAACAGTAGTGCCTTCAGTAACTTTTAATTTCATTAAATTTCCTCAAAGACACATACAACTGTGCCACAAAGCGGAATTAGACACAATATATTTCCCACATTAACTCTTATGAGAGAAGCACATGTAAATTCAGTTCCAACAACTTGTATCAACAAATTCAACAAATAGAATGAATAAATATGAAAGATGGAACAAAAGACTAGAACACACAAATTTACGTGGGGAAAACCCTTTTGAGTAAAAAACCCCACACTCCAAAAGCCTAGATCACCATTGAATAATTCATGCAATAGAACAGTTACAAATACAACTCAAGCACTAAGCCTTTATAGAGATTGCATCATGTTTCATTCTCGAGACAAACTGGACAACATAACCCCTTATATGATCTTCACACTATTACAATACCTTCTCATAGTATAGAGTGTAGATCCTCTCTTTCATGGACCTCTAATCAACTTCTCAAGTGTTTACAATCCTCACTCTGTTACAACACTCTCTCACAGCATATAGAGCAGATTCACATAGAGGGAGATTTCACATTTGATCCATAGAGAGAGTGGATAAGTTACCACCTTCAGAACATAATTTCCTTCTCCTACTCCAGCCCTTCCCTCTCTCTCTCCCTACTCGGCCTCACAACCTCAACCTTCTCTCTTTAGGATACCATGTGTGGAAACATACCAATTCAGTTTCCAGTCATTACAAAAGACAAACCATCAATTAGTAGTCACCATATCAGCTAACTCTCACCCCTCAAGTCAGCTAATCAACTCCATGTCGTAGCACCAATTTTCCAGCCAATGAGAAATTATAATTTACAATGTAGTTACATGGTTATCAGGTGTTACAACTATTGGCTCCAAATTATAAATGTTGGTCCAAAGAATTGTTGATTCACAACAACGATGTGAAATCAACAAATGAATCCATGCTACGTGTCAACACATCATTCATTCATTGTTGTTTGACCATCGCACAATTCCCATTCGTTAACCGCACCACCGCAAGCCCTACACATGACTGTCGCAGTGTTGTGCACACATGCCCCAATGAAGGCGGGGACCCTCTTTTTTTCTTTTGCATCTCTGCCTCTTGGCTTGGTCAAATTTTGGTTTTGCTCTTCTTGGGAGGTTATTTTGGGATTAAGTCTAGATTGGGTTTGATGGTGGCAATATTTTGAAGCTCTACAGTGAAATTATCCTGTCTTGTAATTTGAAAATAGCGATTTTGAAATGAATTTTCAATGTTATATGTAAATCTTTTTGCACCCGTGGATAGAGGACGAAAAATTAGGCGAGGTTGCTTTTTGAACTTTTTGAAAATTCCTTCTAAAAAAAAGTTATGGAGTTTAGGGGATTTTGACCTTGCACGGAAAAGGGGGATTTCCGTCCCTAATGGAAATCCCCGAAATTTCCATTTTGGAAATTTCCAAGACACCTTAAAATCCCAAAAATTTTAAAATTAAATTTTTGCACCCATGGATAGAGGACGAAAAATTCGGTAGGGTTGCTTTTTGAATTTTTTTAAAATTCTTTCTAGAAAAAAGTTATGAGGTCTAGGGGATTTTGACCTTGCAGGGAATTCAGGTATTTCCTCTCTATGCAAAAATCCCCGATTTCTGTCAGCCTCTTGATTTTCCATAATTGTTGCATTTCAAAGATTTTAGCATCCCGAGGAATTCCCTCACCCTAGGAAATCTCTGAAATTTCCATCACCTTGTCATTTTCTCGAGAATGCATATGAAATCATCGCTAATTTCCATCCTTGATGGAAATCCCCGAATTTCCTCCATGGCCCAATTTCTACGAAGGCCTCAAAATCCCTGAAATTTTCCAAAAATGGAAATTTTCTTTTTCTTTTTGCACCCATGGGTATAGGACGAAAAATTAGGCAGAGTTGTTTTTTGAATTTTATAAAAATTCCTTCTAGAAAAAAAGTTATGAGGTCTAGGAGATTTTGACCTTGCAGGGAATTTGGGTATTTCCTCTCTATGTGGAAATCCCCAATTTCCGTTAGCCTCTTGATTTTCCATAATTGTTGCATTTAAGAGATTTTAGCATCCTGCGGAATTCCCTCACCCCAGGAAATCTCTGAAATTCCATTGCCTTGTCATTTTCCTGAGAATGCATATGAAATCATCACTAATTTTCGTCCCTAATGGAAATCCCAGAATTTCCTCCATGGCCTGATTTCTGCGAAGGCCTCAAAATCCCTGAAATTTCCATGCCCCCCTCAAAATCCTGAAATTTTCCAAAAATGGAATTTTTTTCCCGAAATGCAATTTTTTCCAAAAATGGAAATTTTTCTGAAATTTTAAAATCTTCTAAAAATGAAATTCTTGAGATGGAGAAATTTTTGAAAAAATAAAAAATTTCCAAAATGGAAAGTTTCCATAAAAAGATGTAAATTTTTTTTTTTAAAAGGCCAAAATTATATTTAAGTTTAATTTGGATTGGATTTTTAAAATGTGAGAAACTAATGATGATATTTGTTTTTTTAGGATTAAATAAATCAAAAGGGGGACTTGCATATGGATTCGTGCTAAAAGGGAAATCTAGAAGAGTTTAATTCAAATATTAAAAGTGGGGCCTACATAAGACTCCGTGCCCAAATTGTCTACTACTGGAAGGAGTTTCTGGAAGACATGTGAAGCTGATTTCATCATCCAATCAGAATTTTCATTAATGACAAGATGGCATAATATTGTTTTCTCATTGTTCCATGATGTAACTACTTTTATGTAATTGGATGACGATGTACCATGAGCTCCCAAATTAAATGTAACTGTTGGATGCTTCTAGAAGTGTAATTTATGCCATTGGATTGATTTAATCCTAGCCTTTGATTCAAAATGTAATTTTCTATAAAAGGCCAGTGCCTTTTCATTTATAAGAGGTAGATTGGGTTAGATTTTAGAAGATGTAAAAGCCAAAATTGGCTAAGTTAGGAGTTAGATTCTGCAAGTTAGTAGTTGTAGTAGAGGAGATAGACTAGAAATTGTTATGTAATACTAGAGAAGTAATGCAACTGAGTTGTTGATTTGGAAAACTTTGTATTTATCTTTGATAGTTTATGGTTTCTTGTTTTCAATTATCAATGTTAGATGTTAGATTTAAGTTCTTTTGCAATAATGGTAAAATTTTAATGATGTTGATCAATCTTTGGTCCATACTTTTAGCGATTTGCTGATTGTAAGTTG
>VDFB02130106.1:0-26506 GCA_007258455.2 Sequoia sempervirens | reverse complement strand
AAAAGGTGAAACACTATTTCCTTTGGTTGAGGAACAACATCTTGAATCTTATATCAAGATCTCATTGCTAAAAGGGTACCCATTCTAAAAATAGAATAGGTACTTGTTGTAAAAATATAACGGGCACCCATTTTAAAATGGACACCATTTCTAAATATAGAATGGGTACTTGTTCTAAAATAGAATGGGTACCTATTCTAAAAATAGAATGAGTGACTATTCTAAAAAAATGAAATACCAACCTACTTCTTGATTTGGTTTTAGGCTCAAGAAAGGCCTAGTAACCCAATCCTTAGTCTTGGACCTACAACTAAAAGACTAAGGCAATGTCAAGAGAAATAACTATCTTTGGCAATATAACTGAGGGGATTCTTTTTACAATTGGTTTATGAAATTAAAAACCATTATAGATCATGATGTCTCATTTTCAAACATGTATTTTTAATGATTGGATTATCTTTTCTATTGTTTAATTAATTTATAAGCAAACTATTCTATAAACATGAAATGTTAGGATTTTTCAACTTATTAATAGCCGTTAATTTGTTGATTTTTTTGTAAAAAAATTATATGACATCAGCCTACAAATAACTATTAGTTTAGGTCAAATTATCATGTTTGTACATTTTTTTTTTCAAAAACAGTAATTAGGATTAATAAAAATTAATTTTAAAAATTAGAAAAAAACTATAAAAAAATATTCTCATCAATCTTCAATTTGTTACACATCTTTCCCCAAAATGAATTAGAAAAGTAATTTTATTTGGGTCAAATTATGTTGTTTGTACACATGCATGATATGGTCTTAAAAAGCAACTTTTAAAAAGTGGTTTTTATACATGCCTATTAAAAATTAATTTGTATCAACTGGGTATTAGAATAAATTACATATTTAGAAACTAAACTCAAAATACTAAATTTAATATTATTGATTTTTTAAAGATTTAGTGTGTAAGAGCTTCAAGTTTTTAGTCCAACTATGATAAATTCTAAAAATCAAGAAAAACACTTTCACTTTTTGAGCTTTTTGTGGACCCAACTTCATGCACATTGCCTCAAGTCCAAAAACAAGGCCTTAGGGAAGGATCACTAGGAAGTAACATAAACAAAGGAACCATTAAAATACTCCCAAAAGAGGGAGACAAAAAAAATCAAGAATTGGAGATCTATCACATTATTGAATGTGTCTTATAAGATATTTGCAAAAATCATAGCTATGAGACTAGTTGATATCTTGCCTATATTTATCAATAGCACTCAAATTGGATTCATAAAGGGAAAATACATACTAGAAAAACACCATTACAAATTGGGAAGCCATGGAATGGCCAAGACATTCCCTACAAATTTAAATTATGCAAGCCTTGATTTTGAAAAGGCTTATGACAATGTGTAATGTTCATTTCTAATAATGATATTAGAGACATTTGGATTCCCTAATACCTTATGTACAATATGGTCAATACCCTACTAAAAGATGTTGTAGCACAAGTGTATGGTAATGGATCCCTTATTGAGGAATTTACACTAGAAAGGTCAATCAAGCAAGGTTGTCCCTTAGCCCCAACCCTCTTTGTAATAACCTTAGATGTTCAATATATTTTAAGAGATTTTGTCACCTCACCAAAAATTAGGGGTTTGACACTACCTGATCATAACAACCTTTTGAATATTCAATTTGTAGATGACAATGCAATCTTTATGGAACTTGAAGAAAGCATATGGATAGTTTGGTTAAGAAAATAATTTAATTTTTCAAGGCATCACCGGCCAAAGTGTCTAATGAAAAATCCATTATGTTAGGGTGGAAAAAATACCCTCCTAAATTGTTTGAAAAATATGGTTTTCAATGGGAAGGCTCCCACAAGCATGTAAGATATCTGGGTATTACTTTTGCAATCAACCATAATCTTAAGGACATGTGAATGTGGATCAAAAAAAATTTGAAAAGAATATAGATAGTTGGAACAAACAATACCTATATCTAGTAGTTATGATGCAAGTTTGCAAAAATATATTATCCTCCTATAGCCTATATTTTGTGTATATTTGGTTGTTTAGTTGTTCAAAAGAAGATAAGGAATTTCCTTTGCATAGATGGGAAAAACAAGAGGAAAAGCACTCAATCAAGATCAGTGTTGTGTAGAAAAAGGTCCTGGGGGTCTAAGTCTAAGAGATCTAAGGATTCGTGGTATTACACTAGATGCAAAATAGATTTTCAAAGCCCTGAAAGGAAATGAACCATGGAAGATTTTAGTAAGGAACAATATTCAAATGGTTGTTCCCAAATAGGCCAAGTCTTGGAAATTACTTCCCTTCTATGACCTCCTTATTGGAAAATACCTAATATCTCCTACAAGATCTTATGTTTTTAAAAGTGTGTGGAAAGAATTGGAATGTATTAAAAATAAAATGGTTAACTTCCATTACACCAAGGATAATAATAGCACAATATTTACTCACATATCCATTTGGTGGAATCTAAAGCATAAAGGAAGACCTCTTCCCCTTCTTCAAGGGTTCTTATCCAAATGTTGGGCCCAAAAAGGAATTGAGTGCTTTAACACCATTATTAACAATGGGTAACTTAAAGATTGGGCTTCTTTAATTAGTGGATATGATATGCCAAAGACTAATTGGAGAACTTATACAATTTTTAGGGAAGCCTAAAAAGGACAAAAGTTTCCTATTGCATGCATTGAATATAATGAATAATATCATGCATTCAAATGGATTGACAACACCCCCTTGACCAATATAAAGACTAGGATTATTTACAGTTCCATGATTAAATTTGATTCTATTATTGAACATGGGGACAAATGTTGGGATCTTAACATCGTGAAGAAAAATTAGAAAAACATTTTCAAAAGAGTCTAGCCTAATATAATTGAGCCTAAAAAGGCTTGTTTTAGATGGTTACTTTACAAAGTTTATCATATAAAACCAAATCTTGGAAATTAAAGGATATGCATAGGATCATCATGGAAAAAATAGGCCCTTAAGTGGCAAAAATTTTAGAAAAGTCAGAGTTAGGCAACTTGGTGTAAAAAATTGAATAAGTTATCTATATTATTTCAAAAGTATGTAAGAATAAAATTTGTATCAAATTGAATGTAGTTTCTAAACTACTATGTTTGTTTAAAAAAATAAATCTATTTGGTGAAAATTTGAAATTTCAATGCAGTGGTACTTAATTTTTAGGGAAAAAATAAGAAGTAGGTGTCTATCTGACCACCCTAACCACAATAAAATGATAATATTTTTTTATAATATTTTATATACAAGTAGAGGACTCATGCCCTGATGTGATGCATATTTTTTTATAATTTTTTTCCAAGTAAATAATTAATTATGAATTTTTTATTACAATTTTTTTAAAAATATAAAAATCATATGTTTGACCACCTTAACTTGGTCAAAACTTCATGAAATTTATTTTTTATTTTTTTAATTCTATAGTATACAAAGCATAGAATGTGACACATGTTTTGGATTCAAAAAATGTGATACCATTTGAAAGCTATAGATGTTTTTCAATTAGCCTATCAATAAGGACTTTAGTCATAATTTGAATAGAAAGTGAATAATAATTACTTATTAAATTCAAAGTAAATAATAATTTATATCGATGGAATGTTGAGAATCTCCTTTGAAATCCCTTTTCGTCTTATCAATTTTGGGTTAAAAAATAGTCGTCATCCACATACCCATCATATTTCCAGTCTTTGGCCCATCATGATCCTACACTTACCCTAAATTGTGAAATATATGTACAGTAAGTAGAACAGTTAAGTGTATATTTTTTAATTATTTTTATGGAAATATGGAAATTATTTTGTGATGATAAAAAAGGAGGAAAATTCTCAGGAAATTGATTGGAAAAGAATTCTTATGGGATTTGATATTAAATTGGTTAAAGCTTATAACATGTTTTGGATGTGTCTCTCAAATGAAATCTTATGGATTATTTGGAAGGTGAAAAATGAGGATAAGTATAAAGGGATTAGAAGGGTGCTTATTGAGTTTGTAAAAGACTCATATTTCATAATGTTGTCATGTAGGTTACTATCACAATGGAGATCTCTAAAAGAAAATTCTCAAGCCTACTAAATGATGGTATATTACTGGTCAATCATAAAGAAATCAGCTATGGTCACACTTGGAAATATAGCCAACCTTGCATCCACATTCCTAAAGGCACTAAAAGAGTTCCAAAAGGAGTTCAATAGAAAGATAGAAGAAAAACAACAAAACCAAAGGGTTGCAGGACCCAAGTTTCACACCAATGAAGACTATGTTATGGAAGAGGTCAGATCCAATGATGAACTTGTAGTTGCTAAAACTCTACTAGGTTGGAGGGACCTAGAATCTTTTAGTGAGAGTAGTTAAGAAGAATATTAGGATAATCCTATGATAGAGATAGTTTGATTAAATTTTTGTATATATTTAGTATAAACAATATTTAAATCATGTAAATATGTAAATGGTATAGGAGAGTTGTATATTTATGGATAAAAGGTAGATCTATAGGAAGAATATAGAGTGGTTATAATCTATTTTTTATTAAAGATCAAATAGTGTATGTGACTGATATGGTCCTATTTTGTGACCATACTATGTTGAATACAAAAAATAATGGTTTAGTTTGGTTATCTTTAAAATAGAAATGAAGATCATTATATTATAAATTAAGTATATTTACTAGTCTGTACATAAAATTTTATCCCAATGTTGTTCATATTATAATGTAGGAATTTACTCAAGTATGGATGAGTTACTCTTTATTCTTTCATTTCATTTTATATTTATATTTATATTTTCTAATATCTGAATAAAAAAAGAAACACTTATATAATCCCAAACAATCATTTAGCAAATAAAAAATTAGACTCATATTTATTCTGTTTATATGCAACTACATTTAGATATGTTACCTAGGGAACAAACTAGTTAAGACATGCTAATAATTACAATTTATATCATTCTTTCCTTCAAATTGCAAAGGTAAGTAAGAAAAATAAAGACTTTTACAAACAACTCTATTTATTACTTATCTATGACAACTTCATAAATATATATTTTATAAGTAATCTCTATATAAGAGATAGGTCTTTAGAAACTAAAAATACATAAATTTTCCCCAAAAATCTATATATATCTAACAAAGAGATCAATATAGAGCTATAAACACCCACAATTCAACTACATTCGCTTCCATCACAAGTCTTCCATAAATCTCATGTTAATCTTATATTTTGAAGAGGAATAAAACCTTCTCAATCAAAAAAATTTCTCCAAGAATTATACCATACTTGCACATGAAACATTTTTATTCAAAAGACTAATAGGAAGCTCACCTAAGCCCCACTATTGGCTTTCTCACATGCCACCTCCAAGCTAGGAGGCCTTCAAAGAAACTTGTGTTTAGCACATACGTAAGAATGGTGAAACACTAAAATTAAAATAACCAATCCACTCAATCAAAAATGAATAAACTCACAATACTTGAAATCTATTAACAAGATCCACAAATAGGGAGATGGGAGAATAACTTCTCATCTCATCATATTACATCACAAAACATGAATAGTAAGTTGCTAGCAACATAACTATGCCATCAACTATTTAATAAAAACCATATCAACATAAATTTCATACTCATATAGCACACAACACCAAGAATCACTCATACAATCAAGAACTAAAGTATAGTTATAAATTAAAACATTAATGTAGTAATTTTCTTTTTTTAAGCTTGAGAACTAATTTTTTGAAAAAAGTTAGAAATTTAATGTGCTAAAAACACAAATATTTTTATAGGATGCCACTTAAATTCATTTTAAATATTTATTCAAACTAGAAAAAATATATATTATGTTGAAATAGAATAATTTTTCTAGTGTGTTGTATTTATTTAACTAAACTTTAGAAAAAAAATAGAATATCAACTACTTTATGTTTTTGGGTTGATGAACTACTTTTAATTAAAAATTTATATATATATATATATATAATGAAACTATTCAAAATATAATTTTTTTTTAAACTATACCTATGGATCTATAAAATGGTATTTTATAATTTTTTAAACTATTGTCTACATTAATAGAAGGTTTGAAAACCAAGTTTTTTGAATAATTTCTTTTTTGGAACTTGTCTCAAAGTGATGATATATCTTTACTTGACATCTCTAGTTTGAAAAGTGGTCCATATCTAATTTATCTAAACTGAGTCTAATTAGGTCATAGATTTGATCAAATTTGACTTTATTCAAAAATATTTTAATTCACTTGTCTTGGTCAATTGACTTGAAGTGTGACACAACTTTTAATTTTCACCTCATGCAAAGCAACAAATTGACTCTTGAAACAAACCACAACTATTGTGTCATCATACAAAAAAAACTTTGTGATTTAGATGAATAACACACCTTGCACAAAACAAAAAAGAATAACCATACATAAGAACGAGAAAAATTTACCACATAGAAGTAAAGAGCATGACATCAAACAAAACTTAAATATAAATATTTTTTATACTATTAGAGAGCTTGAACAAAAATACATCCTTTTCTTGAATGTTAGCCTCTTGCACACCATTTTAATGTACTACATGCCTCCATATTTTACATTCATGTCTACTAGAACAATGCAAACTACAACACATATAATATAAAAAGCTTAAACAAAATCATTAATATTCTGGGCTATCCATACAACATTATTTTAATAAGTTAAACATTAAAAAAAAATGTATGCAATATGTTGTAGTGTAGAAAAATGTGTCCCTTTTCATTTTTGCACTTGATATGGGAATAATTAATGATAAATTAGACTTAATGTCATCCTGACCTAGTGTTATGAGGTGTTTTACGCATCCACATTAGGTCTTGGGCCCTTTTGAAGCTGAATTAACTGAACTTTGCCTTAATTTAATGTTGTAAAATGTATTTATTTACACTTTCACATTAAATTTGAGAGGCTTGTAAATTAATTGGACCTAATCTAGTGTTTTAATATGTTTTACACATCCACATGGGATTTAGGGCCCTTCTAAACTAAATAAACCCAATTTTGCCTTAATTTAGTGTTGTAAAGTGCATTTATTTTCACTTTTACATTGAATTTTGGGCTTCCTTGCATTTATGACCTTTATATCATCATTAATAGACCCCTATGATGCCATATTGTGCATCCCAAGGCATATTTTGATCAAAAACCTAATAATATCAATATATAAGCTTAAATTCTTCACTCCCCAACACTTTAGCATGAAAAATAGCCCTTGTGGGACCCATTCACCACCTTGGGAAAATGAGTCCCATCTAGTAGGGACTCATTCACCTAGGATGGAAAATGAGTCCCATTTGGCCTATTTTTAAGGCTTTGAGTAGGAAGAGTGGGTTTTTAATTCAAATTTCTTCAATGTAGTCCTTGGGGATCAAATTAACAGTCATGTGAGTGGATTTACTATATAAGAAAGCTCTCAAATCATTATTTCATCATATCTTCATGTCATCAAGTCAAGAATTCAAGATTTAACCATTCCAAGTCTTTACAAGGTAATCTAAAGAGCATTCTAGATCATTTCTAAGCCATTCAAGAGTAAGATTTTTCATCAATTATTGTAGAAATTCAAGCCATCATCATGGTTAGGTTCTAATTGCATTATTTCATGTTCATGCTTCATCATATTATTTCATCATTTGGTTTAATTACCTAAAAGGGTCAAGACAAACCCTTATTCCCTAACAATCAACACTTTTGTTCTCTTTCTTTGTGTGATTATAGATCTAGGTGCTTTGAAGGCTTGGAGATGATTAAATAATAGGTTACAAGATCATTGGGGTTCTCTCCACATTTTATGTTCATCATCTTCACAAAAAGTCGCCTATAGGCCCAAAATTGGCAGTTTCAAATCTAGAAATCAAGCGAAACATGAAGAGTAGACATTAAAGACCATATTTAAATCTTCAAGTTTTAGAAAAAACTAAGTGGACTCATTCACCAAGATTGGAAAATGAGTCCCATTTTGGATCAATTTTGAGATTTTTGTAGTTTTGGATACCCTTTTCTGAGAAACCTATTCTTGTACAAAAACCCTGATCTGGGACTGATTCACCCAGAATGGTGAATGAGTCCCACCAGGCCTAAAAAGTAGCAATTTTAGGATTTCAGAGCTCCATTCCATGTCTCTCTAGATTCTAGGTGCACACTTTCAGCTTTCTGGTTTATTTCATGGTCCTTTCTAGGCCATTCATTAAAGCATTGCATCAAACTAGGGTTTTGCATTTCATCCTTCATTACATTGTCTTTCTAGTTCTAAACTTGGTGGTGAACCCCTCTTGTAATCTAAAATCATACCCTAGGATACCCTATTGTCAGATCTCTTTCCTCCATTCCACTCTTGGGGTGACATATCTAGGGTCATCCTTGAATGTGAATTATAGAAGGTTGTTGCCCTAGGTCCTAAACCCCAAGTGGCTCCAAAATTTTATGTTACATTTTGGTGAACCTGCATTTACAATACCTTCTTTATTGATTTGGAGTCCATCATCACCCTAGATCTAGCTTGCATTGACTTTTCATTAGAATTTGCATTAGTTAATTGGAATTCTAGGGTTTCTAATTTTGCATTATTGAAAGTGCATATAGGTTGCATCTTTGTATCTCAAATCATTGAAAATGATCTAAAAACTACATTTGTACTTAGGATACACATCATACAACATAAAAACCATCAAAATCAATTAAAAATATTTGATTTTTTAAAAAAAAATCCCTACTAGGTCTCATTCACCACCTTGGGCGAATCATTCCCAGTGCACCCCTAAAACTTCCTTTTATAGCACTGAAAACCTTGTTTTTGCACCTTTGTTTGCTGCCATTAACCATCTATTTCAGTTAGCTGAGTTTTTTTTACATGCATTTCATTAATTCTATCTTAAATTGGTCAATTTCATTTCTAAAATTCCAAATTTTTATTTAAAACATTTCATCTTTCAAGTTGTTGCATAGTATAATCAATAATTTACCTTGTTTCAAATCTGAAAAAATGCATTGAAATAGTTCACTTTAAGTCATTGCATTGCACTTTCTTTACTTTTTCATGATAACATGTTTTCTTTCTAGAGACGTAGCTTTGATTTGCTTCAAAATGTATTGCATAAGTACAACATCCCCTCTTATGAGTCCAATTTAGATTACAACAATAAGGTCATTAAGAAGCATGTTAGTTATCTTTCTAATAACTTTCATAATTATGAGAACATCCTAGAGCAAGTGGATCAAACCATTGAAAGAATCCAGGTTAATATTACATTTCCCATTTGATCCGGGGGACAATTTTTCAGTGAAAATTGAAGTGTTCCCAATACTCCAGATTTTAGCTTCATCAGAAAGAGAACGACGTCCTGATTCCAACACAACTTGAACGGGTCGAAAAGGACTCCGTTTGTGCAAGTTACGGCCAGTCAAACTTTCAGTCAAATTGGCTTCAGGGGCGTCCAGAAGGCGAAAAAAATAATCATCTCAGAAATCAACGGAATCGGCGTCATCGCGAAGAGCTCGTCGATATGATTCCGACGGCATTCATTTCATCGAAAGCCGACGTCGTATGCTCGAGATAGAAGCGGTCAAACCTCAGTCAACTTAGAGGGTACTGATGATGATGTCATCATAGTGACATGGCAGTCCATACTGTACGGACACACATAGGCGGATTCTGACCCAACACGTGGTAGGAGACTCAGATCGTACAGACCAATCAGCAAGCGACACGTGTCATTCCGTACAGTACGGCATCATAGTCAGCATCCCATGTGGCAGTCCAGTTGGCGACACAGTCAGCGTACGGTTGAGCTACGTCAGCAGATTTTGGCCAATCCGAGTTTGACACATGGCGTACAGTCAGCGTATGGATATCTCTGTCAGGGCTTTTCAGCGTACACGTCAGACGTTCTGGCGAATTAGATTCAGACACGTGGCATGTTATCCGTCGCCGGCACTGTTCTATCAACCCGGGGTTGTTCGTTTGTTTTAAAAAAAAGTGGTTAGGGGATTCGACCCCGAGATCCTCTGCCAAACGGCTCGGGCGGGAGCCGTTGCACCCGCACATGGATGCCTATCTATATATAGCCACCGGTATCTTTTGTTGTTTTAAATTGTTGGTATGGAGGGGCAGAGCGTGGTCGGCGGGGTTGGAACCGCCGACCACCGTTTTAACAAAATATATCTCAACCACTGCGCCACGAAATCGTTCTAAATATATAGTGGCAGAGATTGTTTTTGTTATTAAATTGTTAGCCGAGCCATATCAAAATGGCAATAAAGCCAAAACAAACAAGATTTGTAATAACCATCCGAACCAGAAGATTGAAAAGGATAAAATAGACCTGATACGAGCTGATCAGGGAGGATATGCTATTAATTTGATGGTTAAGCCTAATTAGGCAAATTTCTTGTATAAAAAGAGAGAGAAGGCTTTGATTTCACAAGTCTAGGTGGAGATAGCGAGAGAATGCTCGAGAGTTCTTGAAGACGTTTCTGCATATCAGAGTACTGTCATGCTGCTGAATGCTTGAAGGAGATAGTCTTGAAGCCATTGTAATTGAATTTGGAGCTAATCAGATCGGTCCTCCATTGGAGAGGGACCCAGAGACGTAGTCCTTAGGGACGAACTCTGTTATCAACTTTGGTTTCGTCTCTCTATTCTTCTCTCTTTTCTTTCTCAATTTATCTTGGCATTTATTTAATTATTTTATGTTCATTATTTCATTTGAGCATTTAATTTGTAATCATTTAAATTAAATGTTGTAATAATCGATCTTTTACGTTAAGCATTCTATAAGCAATAAGTCCTAGATCCTTAAATAGTTCAAGTTGGTATCAAAGCTATGTATGTGGCTTGTATTGCAATTTGAATGCTAACGAGATCCAGGTTGCAACGAGGCGAAGGAGAACTCAAAGAATACAATCCTGAAATCGGAAGACGAAGAGTTAATCAACCGTCACAGATGGAAGCGAAAGAAGGTGGACAAAGTTCAGAGCTTAGTGACAAGGATTTTCAGAAGTTATTCCTTGACATGAAGGCGATGGTGGACGAACTTTATGCTGAAAAGAAGAAGCATGAAAAGGGAGGCTCTTCAAAGCATGAGAAGCAGGAAGATCAGAAAGACACAGAGGAGAAAGCTCCAGAAACTCCTTCTCCTCCATCTTCTCCCTCTTCTTCTCCTCCTTCTTCCCTCCTTCTCCTCCTTCTCCTTCTCCTTCTTCTAATGTAAATCCATTTAAGAGCAAGTCTAAGCCTGTAATTAAGCTTGATGTAAAATTTGAGTTACCTAAATACTGTGGGGAGTTAAATGCTGAGAAGTTAGACGATTGGGTCCAACAAGTAGAAGTATACTGTAGGATTCAAGGCCTAGTAGAAGATGCTTCTAGGATTCAATTAGCAACTCTCCGGTTGGGAGGTACAGCTCTCACCTAGTGGGAGAGTAAAACTCGTGAAGAAATTGCTCGCCATGGTCAAGTTAACATGTCTTGGATGGAGTTTGTTGCTACCCTTAGGAAACAATTCTACCCTTTAGGTTACATGCAATAGTTAACCATGAATTGGCAAACCTTTAGGCAAGGTAAGGGGCAGTCTGTCCAGGAGTATACTCATGAGTTTAGGAAATGGGCCATTGCTCTAAATGTTCCCTTGTATACCCAAGACACATTACTTAAGTATATTGGTGGTTTACATTCTTACCTTAGGCACACTATTTTGATGTTGAGTCCCAACAATCTAGACGAGGTGTCTGTTCAAGCTACTCATTTAGAGTCTAGGGGTAAGAATACTTTTAGTGATAACTTTTCTAAGAAGCCATCTAAGTTCGAGGGTAAGTCTAAAGGGAAAGACAAAGACAAAGATAAAGGAAAAGGGAAGAAAACAGCTACAACTAAGAAAGAGGGTGAGAAACCTACATGCTCCCATTGCAAGAAAGAGGGGCATGATGATTCAAGATGTTGGAAGCTTCATCCCGAGTTGAGGCCGAAAAGATATGGAGGTAATAAAGGCAAGAAGACTACTGCAGTGATTCAACAGGATCTTGGTTCAGACTCCGGAGATGAAACGAAGATTGTTGCTACCGGTATCCAAGGTAAAGGGAAAGGTATATCTCTCTCATCTGATGCAAGTTTTTCTAATGCCAGTGCAAGTACAAGTAAAGAATCTTCTCCTAAGGTTGATAAGCAAATAAATGAATTGTTTCATATTCGTGTTGTAACAAAACACACTAAGATTGATACTCTGTTTGATACGGGTTCACAAGTAAACTTAATATCTGAAGAAGTTGTAAAGAAACTTAATTTGGCTACAACACCTCATCCGAAACCATATCCACTTGGATGGGTTTGCGATGATGCTCAACTACAAGTAACTAAACAATGTAAATTGAGATTTGCTATCACTGCAAACTTTGTAGATGAGGTAGAAGTAGATGTGGTCCCTTTGGATATTTGTGGGCTTGTGTTAGGGAGTCCTTATCTTTATGACAGAAAAGCAATCTTTTATAGGGGGGAGAATAAGTATCATCTTTTTAAAGATGGGGTAGAATACATTGTACGGGCACATAAGGTGAAGACTAATCTTACACTAGTTAATGCTGGTCAAATGAAGAGGTTGGTCAACTCAAGTAAAAACTTTGTATTGATGCTTGTAAAAGCCAAAGAAGATGATAAATCTGAGGTATTCAGTCGAACTTTGAAAGATCATGTAAGTCATGTAAAGAAAGTCTTTGATGTATTGAGAAAAGAAAAATTGTATGTAAAGATGTCTAAATGCGAATTTGCTAAGACATCCTTAGTGTACTTAGGCTATGTCGTAGGGAGTGGTCAATTGAAAGTAGACCCTGCGAAGGTCGAAGCTATTGTAAAATGGCCTAAGCCAAGTACAGTCACAGAGGTCAGAAGTTTTCTAGGTGCAGTTCAGTACTGGAGAAAGTTTATTGCAAACTTCTCTTTTATAGCATCACCATTACATGCATTAACCAGTACAAAGGCAACTTTTCAGTGGGGAGGTCCGCAACAGAAGGCTTTCGACACTTTGAAGGGAAAGTTGAGCACCGCTCCAGTTTTGGCCTTACCAGATCTACATCAACCATTTGAGATCGAGACAGATGCGAGTGGGTTTACCATGGGAGCAGTACTCATGCAAGGAGGTAAACCAGTTTGCTACCACTCTGAAACTTTTTCAGGAGCAGTAAGTAACTATCCCACATATGATAAATAACTTTATGCTTTAGTTCAGAGTGTTAAAAAATGGAAACATTACATAATGGGGAAAGAAACTGTAATCCATACTGATCACCAACCACTACAATATTTGCACTCACAAACTAAATTGCAACAAAGTAGGCACTTTCGGTGGATGGGTTTTCTACAACAGTTTCATTTGGTTATTAAGTATAAGAAAGGTACCCATAACAAGGTAGCAGACATGCTCTCTAGACCTCCTATGATGAATGCTTTGATAATCCTTGAATAGTTCTATAGTTCATAGAAAGTTTTGGGAACAATATGCTAATGATGAGAACTTTAAGGATATCTATCTTTATTAGATAGTAAACATGTAGAAGAGAAAGGTGAATTATTATGTCTGAGAATGGAATTGTTATATCACTTGGGTAAATTATGTGTTCCAAAGATGAACAAAACACGGATGATTAGAAGCACATACCTCATTGATTCGCAGGGGACACTTTGGGAGTAAAACAAACATTGACTTCAATTGCTGCAGAAATATTGTTATTGGCCTCATATGCAAGAAACTGTAACTAATTATATTAGAGGTTGTGTTATGTGTGCAACTAGTAAGCCTAGTAACAGGAAGTTGGGTTTGTACACACCTCTACCTGTACCTTCTCGTCCATGGGAAAGTGTGTCAATGGACTTTGTAGGGGGGTTACCTATGTCTAGGAAGGGACATGATTACTTGTATGTAGTAGTTGATCGATTCAGCAAAATGTGTGTCTTAATGCCATGTAAAAAGCAAGTCACTGCTGAACTGACAGCTCATTTGTACTTTCAATTTGTATGGGTTCATTTTGGGTTGCCTACTTCTATTGTATCGGATCGAGATTCTCGATTCTTGGGGAATACGAGAATTGACTTTGTGAGGGACTCATGGACGCAAAGGCAGAAGAAGAGTCACGACCTTCCATCCATGACGAGGCCAAAATGAATGACGAGAGGTTGTAAATAGGGCGATTATTGCATCTCTGCACCGAGAGGATGCTGCGGTAAGCATCTAAGTTGTGGGGTAAAGGGAGTCGCTAAGTATATGCGGCATGCCTCTGACCATCTGACACACACTCTTTTACCTAAGAGGTCTCCTTTTTGGGAACATGCTTTGGTTATGTGCCCAAGACAAATTAGGTTTTACTTTTACCGGAAAGAATGATGTTGAAGATGGATGCCATGATGCAGAGAAGGCTTTAAAGTTCATCCAGAAAGTCCAAGCAATTCATCAGGCAGTGGAAGCACGGTTAGAACAGAGCCAAGCAAAATACAAGGTTCGCCATGACAAGCATCGCATTGATCATCATTTTCAGGTTGGAGACAGAGTTTGGTTACATATCAGCAAGGAAAGGATGCAAGGTGAAGGTAAAAAGCTTAAGCCAATTAGATATGGTCCTTTTGAGATCCTTGAGAAAATTGGTACTAATGCCTTCCGCCTCAATCTTCCTCCATACATGCATATTTACTCGGTCGTCAATGTTGAGAATTTGAAACTGTATGAGCCTCCAATGATCCTAGATGAAGTCTCAGACATTCAGGTTCCATCAGTTGATGACCTTTCTCCAGAGTACATGTCAGAGTTGCCAGAAGATGTTATTCTCGACAGGAATGTCAGAACTTCACGAAGAGGAGATGTTGAGTACCTCAGAGTGGGCCTGAAGGGGATGCATCCAAGCAAAGCAAGATGGATGGAGATTGGTAAAGTGAGAGAACTTTACCCTCACTTACTTTCCAAGTAATCAAGCTTTCGGAGGTCCTAAAGCTCTCCAGTGGGGAGGCCTGATCCGGGGGACAATTTTTCAGTGAAAATTGAAGTGTTCCCAATACTCCAGATTTCAGCTTCATCAGAAAGAGAACGACGTCTTGATTCCAACGCAACTTGAACGGGTCGAAAAGGACTCCGTTTGTGCAAGTTACGGCCAGTCAAACTTTCAGTCAAATTGGCTTCAAGGGCGTCCAAAAGGCAAAAAAAATAATCATCTCAGAAATCAACGGAATCAGCGTCATTGCGAAGAGCTCGTCGATACGATTCCGACGGCGTTCGTTTCATCGAAAGCCGACGTCGTATGCTCGAGATAGAAGCGGTCAAACCTCAGTCAACTTAGAGGGTACTGATGATGACGTCATCATAGTGACGTGGCAGTCCGTACTGTACGGACACACATAGGTGGATTCTGACCCAACACGTGGCAGGAGACTCAAATCGTACGAACCAATCAGCAAGCGACACGTGTCATTCCGTACAGTACGGCATCATAGTCAGCATCCCACATGGCAGTCCAGTTGGTGACACAGTCAGTGTACGGTTGAGCTATGTCAGCAGATTTTGGCCAATCTGAGTTTGACACATGGCGCACAGTCAGCGTATGGATATCTCTGTCAGGGCTTGTCAGCGTACACGTCGGACGTTCTGGCGAATTAGATTCGGACACGTGGCATGTTATCCGTCGCCGGCACTGTTCTATCAACCCGGGGTTGTTCGTTTGTTTTAAAAAAAAGTGGTTAGGGGATTCGACCCCGAGATCCTCTGCCAAACGGCTCGGGCGGGAGCTGTTGCACCCGCACATGGATGCCTATCTATATATAGCCACCGGTATCTTTTGTTGTTTTAAATTGTTGGTATGGAGGGGCAGAGCATGGTCGGCGGGGTTGGAACCGCCGACCACTATTTTAACAAAACATATCTTCACCACTGCGCCACGAAATTGTTCTAAATGTATAGTGGCAGAGATTGTTTTTGTTATTAAATTGTTAGCCGAGCCATATCAAAATGGCTTAATAAAGCCAAAACAAACAAGATTTGTAATAACCATCTGAACCAGAAGATTGAAAAGGATAAAATAGACCTGATACGAGCTGATCAGGGAGGATATGCTATTAATTTGATGGTTAAGCCTAATTAGGCAAATTTCTTGTATAAAAGGAGAGAGAAGGCTTTGATTTCACAAGTCTAGGTGGAGATAGCGAGAGAATGCTCGAGAGTTCTTGAAGACGTTTCTGCATATCAGAGTACTGTCATGCTGCTGAATGCTTGAAGGAGATAGTCTTGAAGCCATTGTAATTGAATTTGGAGCTAATCGGATCGGTCCTCCATTGGAGAGGGACCCGGAGACATAGTCCTTAGGGACGAAATCCGTTATCAACTTTGGTTTCGTCTCTCTATTCTTCTCTCTTTTCTTTCTCAGTTTATCTTGGCATTTATTTAATTATTTTATGTTCATTATTTCATTTGAGCATTTAATTTGTAATCATTTAAATTAAATGTTGTAATAATCGATCTTTTACATTAAGCATTCTGTAAGCAATAAGTCCTAGATCCTTAAATAGTTCACCATTGGTGAGGATTGTAGTGTAGACAATCATAACGATCATACTTTTACTTATCCTAATACCTCTCCTCTTAGTGATGAAGGTATCTTGGCGAAAGAAGATACAAGCATTGAGAGTCTTGATTATCCCTATCCTCATGCTCCTCCTTTGGAATATATTAGAAAAAAAGAAGATGATATCACAAAAACATTTCTAAACATCACCTCACCTAGTCTCCATTCATCCCTTGCTTGTGAATGTTTTAGCAAAAGAAGATATCATAGATAATCAAGAAAATCACAATTTTCCTAGAACTCCTACTATCCCTCCTTAATGTGAAGCAGATAGGTTATTGTTAGAAGATACACCTATTAAGAATCATGAAAATATTACTCCTCCCTTCCCTAATGCTCCTACAATTTGGGAAGATCTATTTGGTAAGCATGAAAACCCTAGTGGTCCTTCTCTTTATGCCTCCCCTCCTTGTGTTGAAGCTACCTTATAAAATCTAACCATAGAATGTGATGAACATATTACAAGCTCTCCTACTAGCATAGAGAATATGAGACAACAAAATGAGAGATTAGAGAAAAATGAAAAACAAATAGAGCCTTCTCCTAATATCCCCACTTTTGATAAACAATACAAATCAACCATTGAGGGTATGTGCAAGATCATCATGGAAAAAATAGGCCCTTAACTGGCAAAAAATTCAGAAAAATCAGAGTTAGGCAACTTGATGTAAAAATTTGAATAAGTTATCTATATTATTTCAAAAATATGTAAGAATAGAATCTGTGGAAAATTAAATGTAGTCTCTAAAATACTAGGTTTATTTTTTTTTAAAATCTATTTGGTGAAAATTTGAAATTTCAATGTAGTAGTACTTAAATTTCAGGGATAAAATAAGAAGTAGGTGTCTGTCTAACCACCCTAACCACAATAATTTAATGATTATATTTTTTTATAATATTTTATATATAAGTAGAGGACTCATGTCTGGATGTGATGCATATTTTTTTGTAATTTTTTTCCAAGTAAATAATTAGTTATGATTTTTTTTATTACAACTTTAAAAAAATATAAAAACTTGTATGTCTAACCACCTTAACTTGGTCAAAACTTCATGAAATTAATTTTTTCTTTTTTTAATCCTATATTATGTCAAGCATAGAAAGTGATGCATATTTTGGATTCAAAAAATGTCATACCATTTGAAAGCTATAGATTTATTTCAATCAACCTATCAATTAGGAATTTATTCATAATTAAAATAGAAAATTAGCAATAATTATTTATTAAATTCAAAGTATAGTATAATATATATTGGTGGAAAGCTAAGAATCTCCTTTAAAAACCCTTTTTGTTTCATCAATTTTGGGTAAAAAAAGTTTCCAACCACATACCCAACACATACCCATCATGTCGCCACTTTTTCGCCCATCATGATCTTGCACATACCCTTGATGATTCCCCTATTTGTGATGAAGTCATTTTGGAAGAATCAATCCTTGAATGTCAAGAACATTTTTTTTTTAGTTCTCCTAAAAACTCTCCTCCGAGGTAGAAAATCATGGTACAAGAAAAAGACAACAATAATAAGGTGGCTTCCTTAGGTGATGAAAAACAGGTGATTCTAGATTTCCCTTTATTAGAGATACGTCAAACCAAGACCGCTGATGTTATGAATGCACATGTTTCCATTAGATCCCCCTTAACTATTGGACCTCCTACATATCTCATGGGACATCCTAATAATCTTCTAATCCTTTACCCACCTTCACACAAAATTCAAACTCAAAACAAACTCGAACTTATCCTTTACCCACCTAAGATCAATGTTTTGTAGTAGTTGAGTCATAATATCATTGCTCATTCATATAACACTAGAAGCAATCCACAACCAACACAAACAACTTCAACATCCCTCCCATTTCCTAATCCTATCCTACCTAACCCTATCTTATTGGATCCTCCTCATGGAAAGGAGAATGATCTTGTTGAACAACTAAAGAATACTATTGCTAAGATATCAAATGTTGTGGGACCTTATTCAAGCCTCTCCTCACTATCTATGGATGCTAAATCTACAAAATGTTAGACTTTGACAAGCATTTTCATGGCAGTCAATTAAAACATAACAAATCTAGTATCCCTATGAAATATTACATCATGTTAGATATGCTAAATAAGGCATTAAAACAACAAGAAAAGCTAAATAAGCATATGAATAACATGAATCAAACCCTATATCATAGTGGATTGGTGCTTCTTTGATGTGGAAAGAATCCCTTTCCCAATCCTTGATAAGCTCCTAGATGATATGATGAACAAGATGATAAGCGATAAAGTGCAAGATGAATGTGTATCAAGTTGTCTAAGATTGTGGAGTTGTTGATCAAGATGAAATGCTAACTTGGATGAGTTATGGAGGATTAATATAATAGAGAAACTCTCTATTTATAGCCAGGAAGGATAAAATAATTCCAAACATGGAGGATTGGGACTAAAGATCCACCAATGACAAGATGTCACTTGTCAACATGTGAGAGGTTGAGGAATGAGCACATTTTGGTCAATGTGCCAAAGAGGGGGAGATTTGAAATTTGAATTTGATGACAAGATGAGTTAAATGCTAAGTTTGACTTGTTCAAGAGACATGTAAGAGATATTAAATGATTTATTAGATGTACATGTAAATTTGGGGGGAGATTTCAAACTTGGAGAATATTCCATTTTTATGCCTTGTTGATGGAAAATGGATTTTTAATAAATTAATTAAAATATTTTATTTGTGGGTATGTGTAGGATCATCATGGAAAAAATAGGCCCTTAAGTGGCAAAAAATTCAAACAAATTAGTATTAGGCAACTTGACGTAAAAATTTGAATAAGTTATCTATATTATTTCAAAAATATGTAAGAATAGAATCTGGAGAAAATTGAATGTAGTTCTAAACTACTAGGTTTATTTAAAAATAAATAAAATCTATTTGGTGAAAATTTGAAATTTCAATGCAGTAGTACTTAAATTTCAGGGAAAAAAATAAGAAGTAGATGTCTGCCTGACTCACCTCTAAACCATAATAAAATGATAATATTTTTTTATAAGATTTTAGATATAAGTATAGGACTCATGTCCTAATGTGATACATATTTATTTGTAATTTTTTTCCAAGTAAATAATTAATTATGAATTTTTTATTACAACTTTTAAAAAATATTAAAACTCGTATGTCTGACCACCTTAACTTGGTCAAAACTTTATGAATTTTTTTTTTTTAATCCTATAGTATGTGAATCATAGAATGTGACGATGTTTCAGGATTCAAAATATAGATGTTTTCAATCAGCCTATCAATGTAAGGGTTTTGCCTGTATTCTAATAGAAAATACATACATTTATTAAATTAAGATATTCTATATTGGTGGAAATTTGAGACCTCCTAAAAATCCCTTCATTTCGCACACCATTATACCCCACAACACACATATTATTGCCATTTTTGCGCATCATCCTACACATACCCTTGTGCAAGTGGCTAAAGCTAGAGAAATTTAGGCTATTAGGATTAAATTAGCTTAAGGTTTAATTAATGAATGAGGGATTAGGATATATGTGTAGAATCAAGGATGGGCCAAAAGTGGTGATATGATGGGTATCGTAGGGTATGGGTTGATGACTTTTTTTAACCAAAATTGATGAAATGAAAATGGTTTTTAAAGGATATTCTAGCTTTCCACCAATATAAATTATTCTTTACTTTGAATTTAATAAATAATTATTATTTACTTCTATTTGTTCAAGTATAAAGTCCCAAATCTATGAAGCTATTCGTTACACTACAACTCTGTTCTGCTCATTTCAAACCGCTAGAATGCATCACATTCTATGCTTTGCATACTATAGGATTAAAAAAATTAAAAATAAATTTCATGAAGTTTTGACCAAGTTAAGGTGGTCAAACATATAAGTTTTTTATATTTTTTAAAAGTTGTAATAAAAAAATTCATAATTAATTATTTATTTGGAAAAAAATTACAAAAAAATATGCATCACATTCAAACATGAGTCCTCTACTTATATATAAAATATTATAAAAATATATTATCATTTTATTATGGTTAGGGTGCTCAAACAGACACCTACTTATTTTTTCCCTAAAATTTAAGTACTAGTGCATTGAAATTTCAAATTTTCACCAAATAGATTTAAAAAAAAAAAATCTAGTTGTTTAGAAACTACATTCAATTTTCTATAGATTCTATTCTTACATATTTTTCAAATAATATAGATAACTTATTCAAATTTTTATGTCAAGTGGCCTAACTCTATTTTTTTTGAATTTTTTGCCACTTAAGGGCCTATTTTTTCTATGATGATCTTGCACATACCCTGATTTGACCTATTTGATTTGGATTTGTGGATTAAAATAAATCAAAAGGAGATGGAAAATTATTTTAGATTTAATTAAATAAATATTTGATTTATTTAATCAAAGAGGATGATGTAGACTAAATCAAATCAATATTAATTTATTTAATTTAATGGAATGACATAAGAAGATTAATCAATTAAACTTGATTTATTTAATTGATCAGGCGAATATTATTTAATTATATATGCATGATGCCAATTTCACATGTTGAAAATATGTATTGGTCTCAAAAGAGCTCCAACATACCAACATTAGTAAGGTTAGTATTTAAAACAAAGCAAAGCCTAAACATCCCTATGAAATAATACATCATGCTTCAAAATACAAACAAATGACAAGATAACTAAAGCATATAAAACATGAAGTAAATCCTATTTCATTGTGGGTTGGTGCTTCTTTGATGTGGAAAGAAGGCCTTTCCCAATCCTTTCTAAGCTAAGCGATGAAAATGATATGAAAATGCTATGAAGATTGTGGAAATGATGATCAAGATGAAATGCTAACTTGGATGAGTTGTGGAGGATTAATACAATAGAGAAACTCTCTATTTATAGCCAAGAAGGATAAAAAAATGCCAAACATGGAGGATGTGGGACTAAAGATCCACCAATGATAAGATGTCACTTGTCAACATGTGGGAGGTTGAGGAATGAGCACATTTTGGTCAATGTGCCAAAGAGAGGGAGATTTGAAATTTGAGTTTGATGACAAGATGAGTTAAATGCTATGTTTGACTTGTGCAAGAGACATGTAAGAGCTCTTAAATACTTTGTTGGATGTACATGCCAATTTAGGGGGAGATTTCAAACTTGGAGAATATTCCCCTTTTATGCCAAGTTGAAAGAAAATGATGAATTAATAAATCAATTAAATTGATTTATGCACACAAGTTGAAAAATCTAGAGAAAAGAGGATTAGGATTAGCATTAATCATGGTTTGATTAATTTAAGATGATGATTAGGTGATTTTGAATTTTGACATAGATACTTGGATTTATTTAAATCAAAAGAGAGGAAATTGATGCACTATCCATTTAATTAAATACAATTGCTTTAATTAAATGAAGAAACATTAGGAGATAATTAAATAAAGTGAAATATTTATTTAATTAAAAAGATAACCTTAGGATATCAATCAAATAAACTTGATTTATTTAATTGATGGGTGAATAGGATTTAATTAAATATACATAATGGCAATTTAATGTGTCTACATTTTTCCCCTTTTTGAAGCAATGTACTTGCTGTATTGGTTCAAAGAATAAACTTGCCACGATTAAATTTAAAAAAAATTATGATTTTTTCAGATGCCCTAGTGAAAAGAAGTATACTAGTGCATTTCCCCCTTGAGAGATCAAGCAAAAGATTCGATTTTAGGGTCTATCTCCAAATAAAAGAGGTTCAATATGGATGTACCAATGGTTATGATGTTGATGCAAATGAGATGGGTTTAAGATGCTTAGAATAACCAATCTATATTATCCTAAATAACTTAAAATGATGATGCAATGCATGTGAAATGGATGACATGGATGATGTGATGATGCCTATATGATTATGCAATGGATGTTTTATACATTTGCATGAGATGCTTAGAATAACAGATCTATATTATAATAATGATGCAAGTGTGTTGTTTTTAAGATGCTTAGAATAACAAATATATATTATCCTAAACAACTTAGATGATTATGCAATGTATGTGATATGGATGATGTGATGATATGTATGCGTATGCAGGATGAGTATGTTGAATATTTGTGGATGTAAGATGGATCCGCTGGAAATGATGATTCAGTGATCATGATGTGATGTTAGTGTGGAAAAGAAGAACTTAGAAGAAATGAGATGATGACAAGAGGATCCAACAAGTCCATGATCGGACGAGACTTTATTAGAGATGATGATGATGATAGATGATGATTTTCTTATCAAGAATTGGGACTTTAAAAGGTATACTTACCTTATGTTTGATAACACACATAGATATGATGCATCAAGTTATAAAGAACTAGGATGGTGTTTTACCTATTGCAATGGACTTTGGCTCAACAAATAGATAGGATTATTCTTGTTCACACTTGACATACAAAAACCTTGCTAGGATGTACCTAACAAATCAAGTATTCACCAAGTTATATTACAAGAACATCCAACAAGCACAACATACAAAAGGATAATGATCAATTCCCCAATCCTTTCTCTCTAAATCATTTTGATTAGACATCATCGAGAGGTCATTGGAATGAAAGAAATAAGATAAATCAAAAGAAAATATCAAGTACACAAACAATTCAATGTTCTTCATACCTATAGCCAAAGGGATTTTTTTTGTTTGGGATAAGAACCGAAACAATTGTCAATAGATAATACCCATTCTAGGAAGGATACATCCTAGGACATGTTAGTGGATTGTGGCACGTTGTTTTGTTTATCCAAAGTGTTTTTCCAAAAGATAATGCCCATTGTAATAAGGATACATCCTAGAACATGTTAGTGGATGGTGGAAAGTTGATAGGTTTGTTCGAAAGGATGTTGATACAAGGTCGATTGAGATGTTTGTGAATGATGGAGGTTTGGTTTTGCATTTAAAGGTTTGTTTCTTTGATTTTCATTTTGCATTTGAAGTTTGCTTTTGCTGATTGTTGTGGTTGTTTCTATTTGTTTTTCCAAAGGATGAAGGTGGTGATTGATTTATTATGGATGATTGATTATTGTGAGTGATAGCGAGATGAGATGAATGGATGAATTTTTTGGTTTTTTTGAATGTTTTTGATCTTTTGAAATGTTTTGACATTGCTTTTGGGTTTTTCTGAGATTTTCAATTATTTTTAGATTTTGTGTTTTTTGAATGTTTTTGGATTTTGATGTGATTTTGGATGTTTTTTTTTTTGTGTCTTGGGGGCTGATCAAAGATTATCCTTTCCCAGGTTTAAGCTCAAAGATGACATAGTTGAGATTCCATGTTTTTGATGTTTTTCTGACTTTTTGATCTATTTTTGAATTTTTCTATTTTTATGATGTTTTTGGATTTTTCGCATGATTTTGATGATTTGGATATTGATATGTGTGATGATATTAGTGCTCTATTTTGGGATTTCATTGAAAACCAAGCCAGGTTTGATTGATTAGATCGATGGATTGAGAATGATAACATTGTTGAGGATGCACAACAATGCAAGGATAGTGTTAAGCAACATAGAGATTAGGATGGATATCCCAAGATGATGAGGGATTGATTGGATAACATTGTTGAGGATACACAAAAATGTGAGGATAGTGTTAAGAAACACAAGGATTGGGAAGGATATCCCAAAATGATGATGGATTGATTGGATTTGATTGATCAGGACTTTGAAGCTTGGTTTGAAACAAAAGATGTTTTGGATGATTTGATGTGATATTTGAAGTGCAACTTAGATGCAACAGATAGTAATTATTTGGATTGATGTTCAATGAAATATGAAGATTGATAAGGAATGTCTTCTCATCAAAATATGCCATGGGCCAGTGATTTGGATTTTTGGTCACAAGTGGTTTGACCAATTTTATTTTACATTTACCAATGTTCAAATCACCACATAAGGTGGAGGATATAGATCAAGATTTATTCCCAAAGCAAGGTGTAAATATCCGCCCCCAATGTCTAGCAATGTATGGAATGTGATGGGTGGATGCTTGGATAGGTGTATGGATGGATGGATATGGCAAACATGCAAAGGATTCCAAGGATTATCTTGCAATAAGATAAGGTGTTCAGATAAAGGATGCTTATTTGGACAATGTTTTATGGCTCATATAACATTGAGTAGGATAGGATTAATGAAAATAACCGATTTCAAGATGTTTACCATAAGCAATTGTAAAGTGTGCCCCAAACTTTCATCAAGATCAAGATAACTTTGATGATGGATGTAGATGGATTAAAATGGATTTGATAAATGGTTCAGGGATGAATGGATTTATTATGGTTGAGATGGATGGAATGCTAGATTTATTATGGATGGAATAATATTCTTTCACCTGAATTGGTGCACATAGATGCATGATTCCACACATGATGGCTATTTTCCAAGTTTTCATCATGGTCTTGCCCAAAGCACCACCATAATGGTTTTCACTAGAGGACAATTTTTATCTTTATTGTTTTCATGATTTTTATTTTTTTTTGGATTTTCTCATTTTTTTTATTTTTTGGTTTTCCTAAAAGATTTTAAGATCATGTCAAACAACCTTGTGGTGTTGATGCATATTTTTCTATCATAATGTGCCATCGATATCCTACTTGAAGAAGATGCTTTGCCAAGATACGTGCACTTGAATGCAACTTTTGAGATTCTTGAGCTACTTTATTGATATTAAAGTTAACTTTGTCTCTATGTGAACATCGTAATAGAGTTCCTTCTAAAACCTTACAATGAAGGGTCACTACCAATACATGGTCAATGTGAGAATTGGATATCATGTGTGGAGGCATGGATGGAGTGTGTTTAGTGATAAAAGATGGATTGGTTGATAGTTTGGAACCCCTAACTCTCCAAACTTGGAAAGATGAGCAATGATGGGTGGATATGAAAGTGTGCATGGAGTTAGGACCAATTTCTTGATATACTTTGTGCGTTGCTTAAGAAGCCTAATTTTTCTTTTGTGGACATCTTTGATGGATACTTTTCCCTTCTTTTTTTTCTCCATAGTTTCTTCGACTAATGGAGTTTGATAGGGATAATATTTCTTTGTATTGTTTGGTATCCATTCGTATTTGACTTGTCCATTATGCTTCCTTGCTTCTTCTACTTTGATAACGTTCCTTGTGCTTTGATTCAAATCTTTCTTTTGACATTGGTCCCAATTTGTGGATGGGGTGATGAGTGGATGAAGATTCATGACATGGTTAGTTGTAGTATTGGCATTGGTTTCATCATAAGGATTCTTCATGCTCCCTATGTTGATGTTTTCTTCAGACATAGTTGCCCCTAGTATGGTGGTAGTAGCACCTTTGTTCCTTGATACTACTTGTTTTGAGATGTATTGTTCAGTAAGAATTCTTTGATAAATGATCACTATAGCTAATGTGAAATCAATTTATTACTCTGCTGACTCTGGAATACCATGTTCTATTTGACTTGTTTCCATGAGTGGATAATTTTGGATATCTTTATACATGATGTCCTCAATCTGAATTTGGGATATATCTAATCCTGATGTTGATAATTTAGTTTGACTGTAGGAATTAATAACCTAATGTTTTTGTGTGATAATGTAAGGAGTAAAGGAATCATGTTCTGAATGAAGATCATCTACATGCCCATCTGAAGAAAGCATCTCATGGGTAGATGGAGGAGTAAGTGTTATGTGGATATGATCATCATTTGCAACATCTTGTATAGATAGGAGAGTGTCCATTATATCATTGTAGTATCTTGGAGATATGAATTCTTGATCTTGAATGATTTTAGAATTGCTTTTGACATGCTTTGGA
>VDFB02130104.1:0-29706 GCA_007258455.2 Sequoia sempervirens | reverse complement strand
CAGTCAATATGGTAATCTGCCCCTGCATTTGTCCATGTGTTTGTCCTTGGGCCTGTACCTATTGTACATGTTGCCTAGCAATATCTCTCTCTGTCATCAACGTTTGTATCTTCCCCTATGCCTATGTGAGTAGAGTCTACACCTTCTCTAGCTGACCCTGTAAAGTCTCGACCTGTACCTGAAGTGCAACAATCTTTTTCTATTGTTGTGGTGAGGGTAGTCAAACCTCCACATGTCACCTCTTGTGAGGCACTCTCATCTCTCCAATGTCTTTCCCTAGTCCTTTGCCACCCCCATCACTCTCCTCATCATCACTTTCATCGCTACTATCCCCCTCCTGACTGCTCTCCTCCTCATTTCTCTCCTCCTCCTCTTCCCCCTGCTCCTCCTCCTCCACTCTTTGTCGCCTCTTCCCATGCTCTCCTACCTCCTCTGCTAACAATGGTGTTGGCTCATCCAAAATCATAATATGTGGGAATGGGTGCGTAAACATATACAGGGCATACTCCTCGGATATTAGTGCATCAGTGATCTCTAGATTCACCTCTCAAATGACGGCATGTAACCCCTATAAGTGTTGCACTGTTGCATCATAAGACAACACTAGGCCTCACTCTATAGCATCCTTTCATTGTTGTGCATAATGGGCCACTCCCTATGGCATCCCCTGAACCTGGCCATAATATCTTAGTACTCTCAGTAGCATGAATCTCTTGATGATAAAATGGGTCCGCCCAATCAGATAAATTGAATGACATAAATACAGCATCTCGATGTCATCCTTAGGCCACTGCTCGCAATCAACATATGGCTGCCATACCACCGACTCTAGATCATCTAGCACTCTCCCCCAGTGCTCGAGTTTTCCTAGCCTCGACTGAGCAACTCGACCTACATAGATGTCAACATAGGGCCTCATGGCTGGTTGTTGTTTGTCTCCCATTGGCCAACTGACTGCTATATGCTCTCAGGCCTAGACTTGGAGTGATGTGACCCCCACTGATAAACTCGCCCCGTACAAATAAACCACCTGGTGCAGATCATGGTAAAGGTGCGCAAGCATATAGCAACCCAATGCATATCGAGTGTCATGAACAATCATGCTCTCTAAGATCTGCCCCCATCCAACTGAGAGTCCCTTTGACCTACGGTTAGGACAAAGGAACCCTCCAATGAAACTGGATAGAACAAAAGGAAAAGTGGTGTATGAATCGACCATGTCCCTCCACGAAATCTCATATCTGCATATGGTATCATCCTCAAAAATCTAGCATAAAGCATTAGTCCCACCCTGCTCATGTGAATCATATAAAACCAACTCTCCAACCATAGGAATCAGTAAAATCCGGTATACATCCTTAGGGGTAACTATAATCTCACTAGTGGTAAAATGGAAGGTGTTATGCTCAATGTGCCACCTCTCAGCTAAGGCTATCAACAACCCCCTGTTAATCTTAGTTTGGGGCATATCGATAAGAGATGACAAACCACACCGTGTAATAATAGTTGTCTCGGGCTGCGTCAGATGGCGAATCAAATCCCATGTCCTTGGGAACCTCTCTCTGATCTACAAACTAGTCAATGGCTCCTATCATCACAAAAATCACAAATCAATCAATCAATCGATCCAAATCAATCCAACCTATCAATCTAAGCAACTATGGTGATACTTTGATCAAATCTGCGTGAACATCAGTCTATCATTGACCTAAGCCTATCATGAGGTTCATCAAATCAATCCAAACCTCGCCTATCATGAGGTTTATCAAATCAATCCAAACCTCGCCTATCATGAGGTTTATCAAATAATCCTAACCTCACCTATCATGAGGTTCATCAATCAAATTCAACCTCACCTATAATGAGGTTTATCAAATCAATCAATTCCTTCACCTATCGCGGGGTTTATCAAATCAAAATTCCAACCTCCACCTATCGTGAGGTTCATCAATCCACCAAACTAAAGCCTATCCTTGAAGGGTTCATCAATCATTCAACCTGCGCTATCTTGAGGTTTATCGATCAATCAACCTATATTATCCTTTCATACCTATCATGAGTTAAATTATCATCATCTTATCATTGAATCTCACCTATCATGAGATCAATGGACATCTAACCTATCAACATCATCAATCATCATCAACACAAAGGCTGACGTGATTAAACATCATTGACATCAAGGAGTCTAAGCAGAAAAATCATCAATCTGGCCTAAAACTTCACCAATGTGCTAGAATAGTCTTTCTATGCACTGGAAAACCCTATGCGCTAGAAAAAATTAATCAATGCACTAGAATATAGGTTCTATGTGCCATTTTATTTGCTCAATGCACCAGAACAGGGCCCCGATGTGCAAAAGTTCCCTATGTGCTAGTTCATTTATCCTATGCGCTACATCGCTATCCCTATGCAATAGACTATTCTATGCGCTATAATAGACCATGTATTCCCTACTTCGGGATGTCTATGCACTAAAACAATTCAAAATCTGAATTCAAAGAAAAACAAGTGGGAAATTAATTACACAAAATACGAGGCAATTTTTAGGGTACTTACCAGAGGTCCGTATGGTGTTGGGCGGTTGTGGCACCTGACCCACTCGAACTAGTGTGTGTGGTAGGAGATCACCATTCTGCTCCAAGTTTTCTAAATCACTCTCACTTACAAGTTTTCAAATTGCAAAATGCACAAATGAACTTTCTAATCACACTTTTTAACCTTTTAAGGTTAATTAAGTAGCATTTTATGGGGATGTTTTATTTTTATTTTTCAAAGGGGCATCAATTAATCAGATCATCACCTGTTGGCTTATACATCATTTTTCGAGAGATAAATCGTTTATGATGCACAAAATTTTGAGATCATCATCAAATCATCACAAAATCATCTAAATTTTCAAAAAATCCAAAAATCCAAAATTCCAAAAGTCAGGTTATCCCAAGGGGGCATATATCCATTAATATTTGAAAATGAAGTTTGGGGAGGCAGCGAAAAAAAAAGTGCCGACATCGGTATCAAATTTTCTTTGGAAGCAACATGTAAACACATTGCTTCAAGAGGGAAAAATGTAATAGTATACCTACAATGGGTCGGGACATTTAATTAATTAAATGCTAGTTATTTAATTAATATTTGACCTATGTATAAATAAATTCGATTTATTTATAATAGTTCTTTCCCTTTTCTAATTCTCCAAATCTAAAATCATATTCTTCTAGTTTAATTAAATAAACAAAATTTCCTACTTAAAGTTTGTTTTATTTACGAATTAAGTTTCTAATCCCAAATTTGAATTCAAGCGCACATGTCTTACAACTTTTCATGCCACCTCTCACCAAGATCGCACACAAAATTAACTAATTATAATTTTTAATTGAATTATCTTCAAACACATTGTTTATTAGTCACACTTCTTCAACAAACTTTCAAACACATGGTCTTTTCTCACACTTGATTCCTCCATCCACCATTTGGCATGTTGTCTTTTGGTCAGAGATTCCTCCATCCATTTGGCATGTTGTCTTTGGTCAAGGGAAGATTCTTCTTCATTTTCTTCATCTCCACCATTCATCCCTCTTGTTTGAATCTGGACCGTTGATCGCTGCCACATCACAAGATGCTTGGAAAAGCCTATAAATACAACACTTTGGCATGTATTTTGCATCCACATTTGAGTAGAGTTATCATGTAAGAATATCATTTGAGCATTGGAGCATTTTGGAGTCTTATAGTTGTTTTTCATATCATGTTTTGTTTCATATTTACATCTTAGAATCACATTTTTCTTTATAGTTGCATTTTATACCATACTTTGCTTTATAGTTGCATTTTAGATTAGTATATTCATAGTTAGCATTTGAGCATATGCAGAATCATCCTAGCTTCATATCATAGCATTTACATTGTATAATCTAACATCATTATCCATTCATCATAATATCCATTATCATAGCATTCATCACATTAGTTTCATGTAGGAACTTAATTGGATTGCATGTTGAATATTATCTCATTTCTCAAGTTATCATTTTAACAACCATAGTGCATATACAAAATCTGATAGCCAATATGGTTTAATAAATCCTTGAGAATAGAGGACAATGAAACGTTCTTAAAAGATTTGTTTAACTGCAACTTAGAGTAGTTTATTTGAATCAAATTTTTACTATAATACGTTTCATTGGTGTTTGTGTTGATTTACTAACAATTCCCACATTTCACACACAATTTTAAATAAATCTAATTTTATTATTATATTTATTTTTTATTTCTTGTGAATGTAGGTTTTTCACCAAAAATCAATCTCTTTGTTTTGCACATGTGGAAAAATAGCAAATTATCAAAAAAAAAATTGAAAAATATCAGTGCACTAGATATTGAATTCCTTGATCCAAAGAAAAAAAAGTTGAATTTCGATACATACAAAAAAGGTTATGTTGTATACAATCTGCCTATGTCTGAATTGTAATTGGTTTGACTTCAAAACTTGATTAAGGAAAGAATATTCAATAAAACACTATGAAACCAAATGAAAGCACTAGATATCATAGTTACAAATCTAAATTCAAAAAAAAATAGAATTTTATCCTTCATGGAAAAAAAATTATGTTGTATACGGTGAGCATCACTCCTTAAAAATGGTGTTTACAGAAAAAACTAGTTTTCAAAGGAGATGGAAAAAGAAGTGCAATCTGATTCCAAAATTTTTGAAAAAAATATATTTAGAGTCTAAAGACAAAATTTCACAAATCACTAGTTTGCATTATCTTGAAATTCCTTGCATTTTAGCCGCTATAGGTGCTTGAAAGTTAAATTTTAGTTAGAAAAAATTAGTTCAGTGTCCAATTTGGCCAAAAATTGTAAACTAGTATTGTGGGGTCACCCAAACATTTATGTACATATCGAGTGACCAACTTGGTTATGGTTGGTTGGCAGTGTAAGACAACATAATCTAGAGTCAAGTGAGCCTCATAGGTCCAGCATTTGAACTCGGTTGCTCTGATACCAATGTAAAATCCCCATCTTGTGCACAACAAATTTTTTTATAAACAATGCACAACTACCAACTTAACCAACCAAACATATTCCATGTAAATTAGATGTGTTAATTTCAATAGCTCTGCATTCACCATGGTGGCAACAAAAAATCAACACCAATACCTATATGCTTACACTCAAACCTGTGGTAAGGTCCCAAGGATGAGATCTTTCCTAGACCTACAACCTAAGCCTTGAGGGTTTGTGATGACCCTGCCTATGTATCCCCTCATGAGAATCAGAGGCCCCATCGTTCGCCCCACAATGTTAGAGGGAGTTTAATCTCTCCTCTTGTATGAGACCTATGATCTCGCCTTTAACCCATAACTATTAATTTAGTACATGTAAATCAACTTAGCCAACTATAATATAAGGATAATAACTTTCCATCAAGTGTTGGGTCCATACCAAACATTAGTGTACAAAAATTCACAATATTCACAAGGGGTCATACATACTATAATCTAGAATATCATACACAATGATTATCACGAGCATACCTCCATATACACAAGTTGACTAGCTCATACACATCACTAGTATAATAGTGACTAGATCATACACAATCATAAGTATAGTGGTGATTAGGTCATATGTACAACACAAGTACAACAATTATTGTCTCAAACACATATCACATTTACTTTAGAGACTAGCTCCAACATATATCGCAAGTACACAATGAAAAGCTCTATCATACATCACATTTACACAGTGACAAGCTCTACCATACATCACAAATACACAATATTGAGCTCCAGCATACATCACAAATACATACTGACGAGCTCCAATGTACAGCACATACATAGTGGCAAGCTCCAACAAGCATCACATCCACAATGGTTGAACACATCACAATGGCTAACACATGTCCATAATGCATCCTAAATAGAAAGAATATTAGCGTATTATGCACTACACCACAGGTCCTATCCTTTCCTCTGATCTTCTACACAATTAGATAAAGGGGAAGAGGATTTGATGCATCTCATACTACACTGCAGGTCCATCCTCAACCCCCACAAGGCTAAGTATATAGTCTAAAAACTAGGAAGGGGATTCAGTGCATCCCATACTACACTGTGGGTCTGTCCACCATCCCAAGGTTTTCCCCAAGTAGTGAACCTACCAAACCTAGTGGATTTCAACTTTAATTGCTTATAGGCCACTGGCAACAAGTCTATCCACCCAAGAAGAAGTAGCTCCTGATATATACAACCTTGTGACCTGAGTGGATATTGTCAGCTATCTTCTTCACAATCTCGGGTAACACTGGCCTCGATCACTTTCGTGCCCTCAATGACAGCTAGTGAACACCCTCAATACAATGGTTAGCCTTGGATTACCATTACATGCACGGATGGATCCCTACCTATGCAACTATTATCGTATTTAGTCATAACTAGGGTATCCCATAGCAACCTTCACCTTCGTGAACCAAGTGAGTCCCAGCTAGTCCCTAGCAATATCTCAGACATTAATCATTGGCATGCTCCAATGACTACTTGTCACTGCTCAAATATCCTGAAGGTTCACTCTTGGGTGGGTCATACTTAACATGAATCAAAAATCACAATCAAGAGATACACGAGCCTATACATAGAGACCTCTAGATATGAAGTCAGTTTTCACAACACATAAAGTCACATGGAACCAACACAAGATGGAATTTTCTAAACTTATGCATATATTCAATTCTCAATTAAGTAGTCAAATCGCTTACTACATTCATTTACTATTCAAAACACATCATGCATTAACTACAAGTTATTAGATTTCCTTAACTTAGTTCCTACCTATTCGGTATTCATTTCAGCCTCAAACTAAAGCTTACAAAGGAGGAAAGGTCAAACCAATTAGGCGAAACCCCAACCCTTGGAGTTATCCCCCCTAGACCCTCCCCCTACGTACTTGAGGTCATAGGGACATCCTTGGCCCAAGTACCACCTACGTACCCACTTCCAAACAGATCAAAGCCACATGTAGTTCTCCTTACAAAGTCTCTCAAGGATACCTACACACAAGTTCCCATAACCCAAGGTTTCGCTCCCCATTAAGTATATCAAGGCCTTGGATCAAACTCCACCCATTTATTTATAATTTTTTGAACATACCAACTCTTATATTTTCATCTCATTGACCTAGCCTAACTAGGCTTATTACTTAATACCAAATTACCTTGGTTCACACAAACCCATAAGAAAGCACTTTCATTTCAAATTTACATATTAGATTCAATATCAAGGTGTCAATAGATATCTTTGAAGTACATCTAGTACTATGTATAATCTTGTTTTAATTATAATTAATGTTGAATCATACTTAAGAAAGTTGGCAGCAATAAATCCATTGGACCAACATATGAAAACATAAACCAATGATAATATTTCTAATTGTAGACACGTAAAAATGTACTAATTGATCCTATACACCTGGTCTTGATTTACTAACACCAGATCATCCTGAATCATCTCCTTTACTAACCATTTAATTGAATAGTCTTTATTTGATTAAATTCATCATATTTCATCTTTTAATTAAATAAATCAATTTTATTTGATTAAGTCATCATCTCCTATTAATTAAATAAATCATTTTATTTAATTAATCTTATAGTCCCTCTTTTAATTAAATAATTCATTTTATTTAAGTATCTCTAAAGTCATCTCATTTGAATTAAATAAATTTATCTTTATTTGATTTAAAACTAACACCATCCTTTTTAATTATTAAATCTAATAATCATTTTCCTCTCATTTTTTTGATTTAAATTAATCCAAAGTCTAAATCAGAATGTCAAATCAACTAATCTCCATTTAATTAATCAAATCCTGATTAATGTTAATCTTAATCCATCAAATCCTCTAGATTTTGCAACTTGCTCATGAAAATCAATTTAATTAATTAATAAATCCTCAATTTTTATTCAAAAAGGCATCAAAGTGGGAATATTCTCCAAGTTTGAATTCTCCCCCCAAAAGTACTTGTCCATCCAATAAGGCATTAAATGCCTCTTACATGTCCTTTTCTTGAGCCAAGTGGCATTTAATTCATCTTTTATCTCCCTCCAACTTGTCACTTCTCCAAATTTGAATTTCCATCTAATTGCTTTAATGTGTACATTCATCAAAATGTGCTCCACCTTTGTCCACTCACATGTTGACAAGTGGCATTATGCTATTGGTTGGTGATTTATCCCACATTCATCCATTTTTCCTCATCCTCCATCATTCTCTTCTATAAATAAGAGGCTCTCATTTGGATTTAGGATCCACAACTTCATGCAACATTATTATCTTCAAGTTTTTGAGCAATTTTCATCCATCTTTATCCACTTTCATCCATTTGCATGATTTCATAGCTAGGTTATGGAGACATTTCATCAAGGAGCATCAAATCTTCACCATTGATTATCAAGCTTGCAAGGAATTGGGAAAGGGCCATTTTCCACCTCAAAATGGCACCAATTCCCCCATGGGATTGAGAGTTTGTTTATTTTGAGGAAGATTAGATAGTTTTTTATCCATGTTCTTCATTTATTTCTTGTTCTTGATATCTCAAATGAATTTCATGGGGAATGTTGCTTCTAACTTGCATATTGGACTAATTATGTGTTTGTTCTTTGTGTTTGTGCAGGTCTAGGATAACCATTCACACTAATAATATTCTTGTTCTAATTTCCTTTACCCTATCGTGCAACTCCATATTCTTATAATATTCTAATTCATAGGCTAGATAGTTTATTCACACTTTTCATTTAATATAAACCTGATCTTAATGGTCATCAGTAAGGTACCAAGAGATGCTACATAGGATTTATCTCATAACTCACAAAAGGAGAAAGCATTGTATTTGCTAATTACCTTCAGTAAGAATAATAAGTCTTATTTTATGATTTTATTATTGTATGGTACAACTCAATATTCATTGTATCTCATGACTATGTCCTACTAGATAGGGTTTAATAACATTTGAATTCCTATTTAATGTTTTTTTGCATCATAATTTTCCTATTAAACTCCAATTGATGGCTAATCATGCATAGTTTAAATCAATATAGTGTTAATGTTTAACCCAAGATGTACCCAAGGTAAGATACACTCATGTTACAATTATCCATTAAATGTACAAGTTAGGAAAAATAAGGGGTTAGCAAGTTCTTTATATTACCTCTACACCTTTCTCCTAGGGAGGAAAGCCTATAATAGGTTTCAAGGATATAATGTTCTTAAAGACATAAGTCTAAGTTGTCACGCTTAGATGGTTTGCATTATTATGTCTAATTTTTTTTCCAAACTTGAAAGGTTCATTAGACATAAATATTCCACCATAGGATTACACAACTCTTTTTGAGTTTCCCTCAAGGGGTGAAGCACCATGTCTATTAGTGCCAGACAGTTGATAATTATTATATAATTCTATGTTGAGGCTAATAAGATAAAGGGTGGTATATAATATTTAAATCAACTTACAATAATACCCATTTCATGACCAATCTTATAAGTAAAGGTCAAGTTTTAATGTTACCCAATTTCATACAAATAATTACTAATATGGTTAAAAATCATATCCACCAAAGAATTACAAAAACTAGGTGAAATTTTCCAGAATAAATATCCTTTACTATGGCTTCCAAACCAAACGAGATAATTAATTTGGTGGTGTATTCCAACATCAAATGTTCAATCATCATAATGATAGCATAAAATTAGTAGAGATAACATAATGCAGATTAGGTCCTCTTTATGTATGGAAAGATAGGAAAGAAATAACAAAACAATTTCATGTAACATATAAATTCATAGAAATTTAAAAAGATATGGAAGCTCTCATGCCCCGCTCTGCAACTTCCCGCGCGTGACTTTCAAATCTTTCGGCCATGTCTGCAAGTCCTCGAGAGGACTCTTCCTCCCCTTAGCATGACCCCCCGCCCGATACAAAAAAGATTCATATCCCTCCTTTTTCCACAGTGGCACATGGGGATGTGGGATTTGTATCTCCCAAAATGTGTTATGGGTCTCAAACTGATGGGGACAATGGCAGCTTTAAGGATGTTTATTTGTCCAAGGATTGCTGGAAGAATGTTCTCACAGGAACTAGAAATAATACCTTTGAGACTATCCTCCTAGATATGATTTTTTCTAAGGAAGGAACGGAGCTTTTCTTACGTGACACGGTCATGGATGAGGTTTCCTCTTCGCTTCATCTCACTTTGGTGGGGCGATTCTTGGCTTTCAAGCAGAATATTGATATGGTTTGAATATGGGCTACTTCTTGTTGGAAGCCAAAGGGCTGTGTGGTTGTCTCTGCTATGCCTAGCAGTATGTTTCTCTTTAAATTCACGGCGAAGGAGGACTTGATCTACATTCTCTTGGGCACTTGGGATTATGGAAAACATTTTATGTCCTTAGCCAAATGGAAACCAGGTTTTGACCCGTTTGTTGAACTCACTCGGATGGCTCCTGTTTGGGTTCATTTTCCAGGCCTCTCGTTGGAATTCTGGGATGAACGAATCTTTCGGCGGATTGGAAACTCCTTTGGTAGCTTTGTGGTTGCGGATGCAGTCACTCTAGCTAAATACAGGTTAGTTTTTTCCCGCTTTTGTGTTAATGTTGCCATTAACAAGGCTCTCCCCAATTTTACAACTCTTAAATCCAAATGGGGAAAATGGACTCAGGCTGTGGTTTATGAAAATGCCACCTTATTTTTCCAAAAATGTGGTAAGAAAGGCCATGTCATTATAGATTGTAAGGCTTTGACGCCAAAGGAACCTATGTCTAAAGGGAAAATCCTTCCTCGTCCTTCTGATGGGGGGATAATTAGTTGGTCCATAACAGCAGTAATGTTTTGGTGAACACTAAGACTATGGAAATGGATAATTATTTGTTTACTAAAGGTCTGTACGAGATGATGAAATCCCCTGATCCAGGGGTTAAGCTTAATATTAATAGTGAGTAATGGGTGAGGTCCCTGGCATTCCAGGAGGAAGGGGAAATCTCCCCTCCCAGGGATTTAGGTTTGGATCCCCACCCTTCTGCCCCTGGGGATAAAGGTAGAACTGTCATGTCTCTTGTGTCCTCTACTTTCCTAGACTTTGTGAACAAGATTAAGGTTGTTGTTGATACTAGCCAAACCTATAGTGGGGTAGAGGAGAGCTTTGTTGTTACTGCTCTATAGCAATTGGAGATTGGGACAATCACCCCTACAAAAACCAGGAAGGAGGCTGGTACCTCATGCGTCATTTCTTCCCAGTCAGCTAGTGTGGAGGACCTTGCAAGGGAAGTAACCAAATATGTTATCCTCACCCCAGACTCCAAGCCCTCTTCCACTAAACCTCAAAATGGAGGGGATAACTTTGAGGACTAGCAGTCTCAAAAGAGGAAAACAAGAACCAAGAGAGTTGATGTGGGGGAAGACAATAAAGTTGGAAGACCTCCTGAGAGATTGTCAAGGCATAAAGCGACATCCAGGGATATTGCCAGTGGACGGAAATCTACCCTTGATTCAACCCATCATAATAGAAAATGAAGTTCCTCTCATGGAACATGTGGGGGCTGAATAGTCCCTAGAAGCAGTTTGCTCTCAGGCAATACATTGTGGACCTAAAAATTGATGTTCTTCTACTGCAAGAAGTTAAGATGACTTATCAAACTTTCTCCTCAATTGCTAATAAAATTTGGTTAGGTTTCGCCTTCTTCTACAGTCAGGCGGATGGTTCCTCTAGTGGAATTGCGACTTTGTGGAGTCCTACTAAAATTGATGGGGAAGCTTTAGCATTTTCTCATAGTTACCTTGTTGTGACTCTTAGAGCTGACAATATCACTTGGCATCTGTTTAATATCTATGCTCCGAACACTCGTGGAGGAAGGAAAAGTATGTGGGAGGAAGTTTTATCTTTGATCTTGATTGAAAAAAATGCCTTGTACATGGTGGCCGAGGACTTCAATTCCCCTATGTTCCCCTCGGAGAACCTTGGTGGCCTTATTGACTACAGTGACAGCATGAGTGATTTGTCAAATTTCATCGGTAAGTCTAGTTTGTTTGATTTAGAGTTGCAGGGTAACTCTTTTACTTGGTCCAACAATTGAAAAGGTGACCACCTTATTCAGGTCTGTTTGGATAGGGTGTTGGTATCCGTGGGTTGGGACTTGGGGTGTAATGCCTCCCTTGTTGCCCTTCCTAGGACTTTCTCTGATCATAGCCCAATTCTCCTCCAATGGATGAATAAGACTTTATGTGGCCCTCACCCCTTCAGATTTGAAATTATGTGGATGACATCCAGATTTCAGAAAGTGTATTAAGAGCTAGTGGAGCTACACAGTCCAAGGAACGGCTATGTATAGAATCGCCCAAAAACTAGACCTCATCAGAAAGGAAGTTAAAGGGTGGTCCAAATCAACCTTTGGGGATATCTTTAAACAAAAAAAGAAGATTGAGGATAAGCTTGATCGCATCCAAAATTTAATGGCCAAGGGAAATCTTCTTCAACCTTTACATGAGGAGGAATGTTGGAGGAGGAAGTGGAAAGATGTCTTAAGCAAAGAAGAATGTTTTTGGAAACAAAGATCTAGGGTTCAATGGTTGAAGGAGGGGGACAATAATTCATCTTTTTTTCATAGATCAGCATGTAGGCACAAGAAAAGGAACACCATCAAGTCCTTACGGAATGAGGTCAACCAGGAGGTCACGGAGGCGGATAAAATTGGTGAAATTGTTGAACATTACTTTAGACATATCTACTTGGATTTTGGCCACTGTCCTTCCGCTGATGTGTAGAACAGACTATTAAGTCACCTCCCTTCCACTATCAGCATGGAAGACAACATGAATCTCTTAGCTCCTATGTCAGAGGAAGAAGTTAAGATAGCAGTGTTTGCTATGGGTGCCTATAAAGCCCCTGGGTCAGATGGCTTTCCCTCGGATTTCTTTTACAAATATTGGGACATTGTCAGCTATGATATGACCATGGCAGTCAGATATTTCTTCAAAACAAGTAAACTGTTGAAAATTTTGAATAATACTTACATAGTCTTAGTCCCTAAAATCCAAGACCCGAAGTATATGGCTGAATTTAGGCCTATAAGTCTCTGCAACACTATTTACAAAGTTTTTTCTAAAGTCCTGGTCAACCGACTTAAGCCACTTTTAGATAAGATTATCAGGAGGAGCCAAAATGGATTCGTTCTGGGAAGACAAATCCTTGATGCTGCTATTACAAGCCATGAAATTATCCACGCTATGGAGAAAAGTAAGAACCAAGGTATGGATTTCAAGTTAGACATTTCTAAGGCTTATGATAGAATCAAATGAAAATTTATGTACTTGGTTCTTGCTAAATTTGGTTTTAATGATAAGGTTATTAGGTTTGTCTGGGAGTGTGTGGAGTCTATTCACTATTTTTTCATGGTTAATAGGACCCCTTGGGGTTTTTTTAAAGCTGGAAAAGGTATTAGGCAAGGTGATCCTCTATCACTATATCTATTTATCATGGTTGTTGAAGTCCTTAGCCAGAATTTTCTATTTTTGTTACACTCTGGGAGAATTCGGGGAATTAAAGTTGCCTCCACCATCCCCCCCTCAGTTTTGCAGCAATTCGTGGATGATACCTTCCTTTTTGGAAAATCCTATGTGATTGAAGCTAGAGAATGGAAAGGCCTTCTTCAAGATTATGATAATGTCTTTGGGCAATGTATCAATTATCAAAAAAGTAGCATTTATTTCTTTAACACAAAGGTTGACCTGCAAGCAAAGATATTGTCTATATTGGGTTGTCAAAGTGATGCTCTTTTGGGAACATACCTTGGCCTACCCCTCACTGTGAAGGAGGTTACCCCTAGTTTTTGGAACAATATTTTGGAGAGAATGCATAGAAATCTTGCAGGATGGAAGGGTCAGCTACTTAGTAGTGCTAGTAAACTACAATTACTCTTGGCCTCTCTTCAAGGGATCCCCGTTTTTTTCCTCTCCCTTTTCAGAATCATGGGTATCATGGCAGAAAAACTAGAGAGAATTCAAAGAACCTTCCTCTGGACTGGTGTTAAAGATAAAAAAATCGATTAGCTTTGGTCAATTGGGATATGGTCTGTCATCCTAAAAGACAAGGAGGCTTAGGGATTAGAAAGATAACTAATTTAAACAAGGCCCTCATAACCAAAATTAGCTAGAATCTAGTGATGGGGGAAGCCGAATGGTGCCATATTATGAGGGCTAAATATTTGAACCAGGGACATTTTTCTAGGGCTTTGGATTTGAATGGCCTCCCCTCCGGGTCAAAAATATGGAACAATATTCTCAAGTGCAGACCACTTTTCAAAGAGGGCCTCAAATGGAAAATTGGTAATGGGAGATCTATAAGATTTTGGGAGGACTATTGGATTGGGGATAGACCCCTAGCTAACTGAAATTTCAATATTCTGAGGGAAAGGGCCAAGACCTTCTTTGGCACCTTTATTGCTGATTATACAACACCTAGAGGCAATTGGAAAATTTTGGAACAAAGTTTCTTAGACAGGCCTGACCTCCTTCCTAAGGTTGTTGAGCTTCAAGCTCTCCTTAATATGGTGAGACTTCCTCTCTTCCCCAAGGAGGATAGATTTTTTGGATGAAAAACCACTCAAGGACCTTTTCGGTCAAGTCTTCTTATCACATGCTGCTAAAATTTGATGGTGATGAGAAGTGATGGAAGAAGGTTTGGAACCCACGGCTCATACCTAAAATCAATTTCTTTTGGTGGGCTTCTATGCATGGTAAAATTCTGACGATAGATAACCTTGTTAAAAGGGGGTTTCAATTTCCCAAATGGTGCACCCTTTGTAAACAAGTTGAGGAGACTATCTCCCATCTTTTCATCCATTTCCAGTTTTCCTCCCAAGTGTGGTAGAACATCCTCCACAAATTCAACATCCAATGGGTATTCCATAGAGATATTCAACAATTTGTTTTCAATTGGAGGTGCCCCTCTAAACACCCTCTCATCAGACAACTCTGGCAACTAATTCCACCTCATATATGTTGGTGTATGTGGAAAGAAAGAAACAACAAGATATTTAGGGATAAGGAGAGAAGTGTGGACAGTGTGTTGATTATCCTCAGTAAACTCCTCTTGGACAATATCTTTGTCTGCAAGTGGAAGACTCCTAGTCCCCCCCCCCCAACGGGGTGGGACAAAACTATTGCTAGAATCTGGAATCTGCCCAGAGACTTTCATAAATTCGATAACTCTAAGAAGATTATCAGGAATAATACAAAATGGAAAACTCCTAAACCTCCCTAGTGCAAGTTGAATTTTGATGGGGAGGCCAGAGCTAGGAAAGTTGTCGGATGTGGTATCATTAGAGACTATAATGGTTGTCTTGTTGCTACCTACTCAGGGAACTTAAAAGACCACACAAGTAATCAAGCTGAAAGTATGGCGCTCCTCTGGGGTCTTAAGTTTTCTCTACCGATCAATGTCAGAACCTTGGAAATTGAGGGAGATTCTTGGTTAGTTGTGGAAGCCACGAAAGGTACAATGGTTGTTGGTTGGATAATACAAGGGATAATTGAGGACATTAGATTTCTCCTTGTTGGTGTAGAGGAGTTCACTATTCAGCATATCTTCAGGGAAGGAAATGCGGTTGCTGACAGTTTGGCAATTATGGGTCTTGATCAGGAGGGTCTACGGTGTTGGAGAAAGGAATGCTCACTACCCCCTTCGACGTTGTCCCTTCTAAGGAGTGATTCAAATGTCGTCCACCATGATTGCTAACAAACTTTATTTCTTGGGCCTTGTGTGGTGTCTACTAACTGTTATTAGTGATATTGGCGGGAGCCTTTATTTCAAAATTTGGTCATTGTGTGGGATAGCTGACGTGGAAGAAAAGCCACGTGGAGTGTACTGGTCTAGTTGGGTCACTATTGGGACTTGTCATGATGAATCTAACAGCCAAAGGGATCATTATTTTTTGAGGCCCCTTGATTTTTGTGTTATTTCTATTGGTTGGGCAGATTTTGTTCGATCTTTTGTGGTGTCTAGGTTTATTATCACCCTCATTTTTTATCGTTCCATGGAATTTTCGCACGAGGGAACTTCCTGACCTGAGTTGGCGACGAGATGTGGCAATAAATGCCCCATTTTTTAAATCTACAAGTTGCTTTTTGTCCTTTATTTTTCTGCAGCCATTTTTAAGTTGGGGTTTTATTGTAACTGCTCTATTATTTTCATTATCTTTGTTTTCTCCTCTACCACTACTTTGGTTTTGCAATTTAAATTCATTGGTGTGATGGGTGGTGACCGGGTATGTGTCAAGCCAGACAAATGTGACGAATGGAAGGCAGAAGGCACTGTCTAGCATATTTGTAGAGAAGGTGGAATTTCACAAATCATGGAGTGCATGTATGGGTTTGATGAGGGCCTATCCAAGCAATTTGTCACCTCCTCGGATGCCAGAAGGGTGACTATGGGGAGCATTTCTTTTGAAGTGAATGAGGAAGTTATTGCTATGGCCACAGGTCTCACTACGGAAAGACATAAATGGAAGAAAACCAGCAAAGTTGCTGACCAGACCAACCTCAACTTGTTCTTTCAAGGTGATGAGAAACCTGTCAAACTCTGTGGTGGCTATGACCGTGAGGCGCTTCCTGAGCCATGGGATAAAGTGTGCATGGTGGTGATGAAGTATTTCACTCTTGAGGGGAGATACGATGTGTATTACTACTATCATTTTAATTTCCTCAATCACCTCATAAATCATAGCAATATTTCAATTTCATTTTTTCTTTTGCACTCTCTTGAAAGTATTGTGCTGGATGTAGTGAAGCTATGAATTTGGATAGGAATTACACCATCCTTCACCAAGGGCTTATGTTTAGACTCTACCATTTCCACCTAGCCCTTTTCCCACCTCGGCCCATTACTGTTGAAGAAGCCCCCGTTTCTTCTACTCCTCTGTCTGCTAGCATTATGGATACCCCTGGCCCTAGTAAGAAAAAATGTATCAAAAACCCCATTGTGAAAGCCCCACCCTAGGATACTTCCCCTAATAAGGGGCTTGTTGCTAAGAAAAAGGATAAGAAATGAATTGCTCCTACCCCTAGACCCAAAGCCAAAGCCTCAAAGAAAACCAAGTTCAGACTGCAGCAAATTGACTCTGACATTGAAATTACTGAGGAGACTAGTACCCCCCGAAGGTCGTCTAGACTGGTTACTAAGCAGGAAAAAGAGAAAAATTCTAAGGAAGCATTGGATTCTGATAACAACGAGGAGAGTGAGAGCAAGAGTAAAGAGGAAAAGGATATGGAGGAGGAGGCCCTTTCGGCTTCCGCTAGTAGCTCCTCCCATGTCTCTGAAAGTCTTAAAAAGGGTTCTTTGGGTCCTGCCAGTGTTAGGGTCAAGGAGGTCAAGACTAGGGCCTCCAACATTGCCGAGGGTAAGGCCCCATGGAGGAAGCTTGTAGCAAACATGATATTTTCTGGGAGGAGGTTGATAATCTCAAAAATAAAGTGGAAAGTTTGGAGAAGAGGCTACAGGATGTCACCCGGTTCGCGCTGAAGATCATGCACAGGTCCACCACCACTCTGTGTCTGATGGAGAAGGACAAGTCCATGGACAATGCGGAGGAGGAAGTTGTTAGCAAGGAAATCCTTAAGTTCCTTACTGAGGATTGGGCTGCCATAACTTTAATCAATCCATGTAGTGGAAAGAAGGATTAAGTTCGCGGGTGGTTCGTTTTTTTGGTTGGACTTGGCCTCAATGGCCACTATTTCTTTTTGTTGATATTAAAGATATGGGTATTGTCTTTATATGTTCTTATGACTAGTATAGCCCCTTGGGGGTCATGGTTAAGATTGCTTCTAATCATGTTTTCATGATGGACATTACTAATAGTTTTAGTATTTGTTTTTTGATTTGGTTGTGGTTTTTGATATGGAACGTTTAGTGTGTTGGCTTGGTTTTTAGACCTTGTTGACAATGTGTTGTTAGTGTTTATCTGTTGTTGATGGCCTGTGTGCCTTGTACTAAAGGAACAACACCCTTGTTTTGTTGCTTTTTATATCAAAAACATATAAATTCATTGTTTAATGATAACAAAGGAAGATTAAACTTCGGATAAACAATTAACAATATCTCTATATGAGGATAAATGAAAGAACCAAGCCTTCCTTATCTATTATAGTTGAATGGCTCCTTTTGAGGCTCGATGACTGAAATAGATATCCTTTCCTTAACTGTGCAACCTATGTAACAGACCCACTATGCCGTCCATTTTCTCTGCTCGGGGACATCTCCCAACCTTGTCATAATTGATGGTGTGTTCCTTGAAGAATCCAAGGAAGAACCTTCACTAATGTTTCTCATTTATTAATTGAATTTTCTCAAATTACCTAAATCCATTTCGTTGCAGGCGGGGAGGACATTAACTGCAGTAGGGGAGATTTGTCTTTGATGCCTACCAATTGCATCTTCTTGAAAGTTTCTAAAGCCTTTTCAATGGATCTATTCTATGCATATCTTGCAATCTTTTCATTCCATCAGACCACATTTCCTCATTGGATTTCATCCAACTAAGATGTGACTTTTCTCTGCTTCCATAAACTTTTGCTTATATCTTTGCCATGACAGTTGCAATGGATTCCACCTACGCCTTCCACTCACCCTTCAACTTCTTCTATCTCCTCCAAATATCACTTGAATTTCTTGCTTTGCCTTCCTCCTCCATGCGATTTCTCCTTTTCTCTCTTCACGGCCCTCTATCCTCTCTTCTTCCCCTCTCCCTGTATTTTGGTCCAAATCTGTCTATGTGCACATCCTTCCTTTGCAACTTCTCCCTTTGCTACTAGAATTCTACCCTTCCTCACACCTACACACTTTCTCCCTTCACATTTTCTCTACATCTACAATCCCCAAATGTCTTCTATGCATTCCCTCGACCTTCCTCCTCTTTATGTGACATTTCCCTGAGCTCTCTCTCTCTATTTGCTCGTTCCCCTTATTTTTCTTCCTGAACACTTGTGTAGATCCAAAGAAGGGGGTCGCGAGGGTTTTTAATGACTGATTAGCCTCCTTTTCCCCCACATGACTTGCCATTATTGTCCAATTAAAGGTTCGCCATACTCATTTAATGGCATGGAGACTCCTTTAGTTTCATTTGTGTCCTGCTTTTGCACACCATGCCATGCCCATTTAATTTGGGAAACCCTCCTTGCTGGGTCGTTGATTGATATATTTGGCCATACTTATTTATAGTTGTCTCCCAAACCATCCTCATCCTTTCAATTCTTCATTATTTTATTTTAAATTTCTTTCCCAACTGCATCATCCAGCATGGTCACTAGTGGGGATGTGACACTTGGATCTCTCTACTAGTGTTAGCATTCTACACTATGTTCTAACCTTTAATACCTACTCTTGGAAAAGGTTTTTTGTTGAGAAGCATTGTCATATTTATTGTTTGGCTAGAGGGAAGAACATGGAATTCCTTACTAGTAGTCAAATCCCTTTGTCAATGTTCAATACGTACACACATGCCAAGCAATTGATGCAATATCTAAGAATGTAATGCTCTTTGTGTAGATCTATTTTCATGTGATAATCTAATTCACCAATGAGAACTAGTGACCTAAGACCATCTATAAATACATGTTCCTAGCCACTATAATTGAGGAATTTAGCATGTAAGCTAATAAAGTAATAATCAAATTCTAGGTTAGTTAACTTTAGGAGTAAGTTTTAAATTTTGAATTGGGCTTAGTAGGGTAAATGGTCTAGCCTAATCCAAGAGACAAAAACACATGCAACATAATTTGAGTTTGCAAAAGACCTATGGGATCGGAATGGTCATGACTAAGGTAGTGAACAAGACAATTTTGGATGATAAGTTCACAAGTGTGGTTAGTTTGTGAACCATAAGTCAATTTGATCACATAACATCAATGCAAGGTATGCACTTGTATCCCTTACAACACCACAAAAATATTGACTTTAATTATGAATTGCTTATTAACAACTTATTTATTGCATCATTTGATTTCATGTTGTTGGCCATATTTTCACCATCTTTACCTCCCCTCAATGATAATAGCAAATAGTTCACTACTACAATGCTTTATTTTTCTATTAGTCGTTTATTTATAGATTTTGTAATCTCATGCAAATGATTGTTAATGAGCAACATATTGATTATTATTTTTTTGTCCAAATGATGCTAGAGATTATCCCAATAGAAGGCTCTTTGCTATTTTCTCTAGGAAAGTTGAGGCTTCAAAAATATTCTAATAGTGGTTTCTATAGTGGTTTTCATCATGAAGAAAAGGGCATGTTAACAATGGAAATATTAAAAATACATAAAAATATCAAACCCATGACATTCATGTTTGTGAATTTAACTTATATAAATTCTGACAAAATCATGAAAGGAGCATAAGTACGTGCCAACATCAACAAATTGTCATAAGCATGCCCTCCAAAGGCAAAAGCTCCTACATATTGAGACAATAAACAACTACAAATGTTGATCACTTCCAAGTCATTATCTCCTCATTGATAATAGAAATATATGACCTCATTGTGACCTTAATGTACATTCAAATTGATATTCGAACACCCATACAATGCTATTTAATTGTTGATACAACCTTTTAAATGAATATTTGCACTTAACAACAACAAAACGAAGATATTAGGACTATTATGTACATAGTTTCCATTTAAATGAACAATTGTGTTAGGCATTTAATGATTAGATTCATGTTGATAAAATAAATAATGAAATTGCCACACTATTTATGAATTAGTGATTGTTATGCAATGAAACTTGTTACTTGGCTTGATTAGCTCTAGAGATGCTCTAAGAAAGTTTATGAACCATGCAAAGGTTTCATGGACAAGTCAAAATCTTCTTTCAACCTTAATCAAGCTACAATTGATTTCAAATAGGAATATTGTGTGAACATTCTAAATCCAAGCTTAGTAATAAGTAAATAAAAAGAATATTTCAAAACTATTTCAAAGACAATTAAAGTGGATCTAACGGCGTACATATCATGCAAAGGTGTTGGGTATACTACTTAGGAGTATTCGAACAAACAACTTGGGATGAAACTTGATGATCATCAACCAGTAGACTATAAGTTAATCTAAGATTCATATTACCACCAAGTTAAAAGAAATAAAAAGCAATCAAACTTATGGAAATAAGTTAAGATGGTTCATTTCAATCTTAAAGACTATCATGGAGGAAGTTGATCAGCAATCATAGTTGTGTCTCAATATGTAGGAGCTTTTTCCTTTAGAGGGCATGTTTATGACAATTTGTTATGTTGGTGCATACTTATGTTCCTTTCATGTTTCCATTAAAAATCATGTAAGTTTAAATTTGTATGCATAAATATCATGGGTCTAATATTTTTCAAAAGATTTTCAATATTTACATTGTTAACATGCCCTTAGTTTTCTTCATGATCAAAACCATTGGAGATACAACTACTACAATAATATTGAAGCCTCAACTTTCCTAGAGCAAATTGCAAAGAGCCTTTCATGGAAACAACCTCTAGCAACATTTGGATAAAAATTTATTGATCAATATTTTGCTGATTGACAACCATTTGCATGAGATTGCAAAATCTATACATAAATGATTAATACTAAAATATTGACAACTTTTTTATTGGTGCAACCAAATATAATTACAATAAAGAAAACTTCTCAATGACTTACAAAGGTTAAAGATACTATAACACGAGTCACATCTTGGAGAGCAAAATCTATACGCTTTAGAATACAAATGGACAAAACTTTAAACATCATATGCTCTTATTTTGAAAACTTCTCATGAAATACAAAGGGCAATACAACCCAAGGGTCAAATGAGATCTTGGACACCAATACACAAAAAAAATCAGACGGCGTAGGCTCTTATTTTGTCCTATCTGTGACAATTTCAATTGTCGGCAAAACCATCTCCAAAAGCTAAAGATATTTTCGAATGGAATCAAAACCATCATCGATTGCTTTTCATCATCATTTAAGTCACCAACTGTCGGGATCATTCATGCAACTCGATATTCCTGTTTTCACCACCTTAATTCCCTCTGGGTTTGATTCTGAATTCCTCTGTACTTGATATTGAATGTGCTTCATGTTTTGCTTGTCACTGCAAAATCTCCACAGAATTTTCTCGGCTACAATGTTAGATAACTAACATGTATGATCCATTTCAAATCAATTACAAAAAATTACTTCAGCAACAATGAACGCCAGTTGTTATAACGTCAAATTCTTAGAAAATATATATGATCTCTGTCCACTGTCTACTCTAATTTTTCATGATACTTTACCATCAATATGTACTTTTTATTCATAAATGTATTGCAACAACAAATCAATTAAGTACTCCATGGAGTCATTTCTATAAACATATCACAGGAAATTTCCAAAAATGAGTCAAAACCTTCATTTATGATTTGATTTCACCATTGTGAGGCCGCAGGTATCTGGTTCACTCATGCAGCTTGATATTCCTGTTTTCACCTTTTGAGTTCTATGCATTTGATATTGAATGACTTGTCTTCTTTGTCACTGATAAGTCTTTCAAAGAATAACCTCATATACAATATTGGGTAATCTTTCCTGACGTGTGATCCATTTCAGATCAATTGCATAAAATTATTTTAAGCAAAAACGAACGTCAGATGATGTGTCAATTATTAGAAAATACGTTCAATCACTGCCCACTGTCTATTACAATTTTTCATTATACATTACTATGAATATGTAATTATTATTAAATGTCTTCTGTCGACAGCAGACATAAATCAATTACTCGATGGAGGCATTTCTATAAACATACTATAATATTAGATATTATGCTTTTCACTTGCAGAAGCGCTTATATATATAGGAGACGCAGCTTACATAGAAGGGCTCTCTCACCAAATCAAGCCAAGTTTGAATGGATTTAGTGTCCAACTCCTGGAGTAGGTTTTGTGGCCTCTTCCACTTGTAGGATACCACAAAATCCAAACCACAACTTCAAATCTGTTGTTTCCCAAGACGCCTCTGATCTGCTGTTTCGCAAGACGCATCTCAGATCTCCAAGGTCTTCATGGATTCATACAATAGCATGGTAGAAGAATGCTTACCATATCCAACTTCCAACGCAGACACCTATTATGGGATTTTTGTACAATGTGCTTACTAGTTAAGTATAAGAAAATTTCATACTGTAAACTAAAGACATGGGTAGTCAAAACCCCTATAGAAAGGATTAGACAATATACAATTATCCTTTTAAATTGTTGAAATCAGTTTGAAAATATTTATACAATAAACAATACCTGAAACATGCTCGGCTAATATATTTAATATGCTGACGGATTCAGTAAATCTAGACAAATAAAACAAATGGAATCATCATGGTCCAACAGTCCGTGTGTAATTTATAAAGAACACTGATTATCTTTACAATGCAAATCCAACTCAATAAAACAAAGCATAGACACAACAAAGAAAGTCAATTAATGAGGGCACATACTTAAATAGGCTAAAGATAAAAAAAGTATAACTAATTATGAGCGAGCTGCAAGAAAGATACTATAACTGCATTGAGACACATTTATAATGAGGATGAGATATTAATAAATTTATTGAATACATCAAATTTCCACAGTCCATAATTGGATTTTAACCAGAAAGTATTTCAATACTATTTTAAGTGCACTGATAAACTCAAAAAAGCAGACACCCAACTTAATAACCCCATACATCTTTCCTACACCAGATCACATTTCAAAGAATTAAATTGTAGATAAATTGCAATTATCATTTAAAATTAAAGCAACTCATCAGCCAACCATAAGGTTGTAAATAACTCTTTTAAAATTAAAGCAAATCACCTGTCAAACCATTAGATTTTGAAAAACTCAGGTGGTCAAGTAATTATGTGCAGCAGTTAAAACACTCCAAGATGGAGTCATGTAACATTGTCATTGTTTAATACCGTTTTTGCATTAGAGGCAAAATTTCTCAAAAAAAGATATCATTTAGCAGTGGCACATATATATCTTTTTAGTTAATTAACCTCGCATATAGGTTCCAGCTTCAAGCCTAAATCATTTTCAGTAAGAACATATTATACCACATTCATTACAGTAAAATTAAAGACAAAAATCTAAATCAAAATAGCAGAATGAAAACCGGATACAACAAAAGTCCTTAATTACTTATTCAGATATCACCACATCGACACATAAATGAAAGTTAACTTAGTCTGGAAGGGCTATAATTTTAGGCATTCTTAACTATGTTGCATATTTTAGTAAACACTCTCCTATGCAAACACTATAGTAAATTCTGGCTGCAAATAACCATCATTTGCAGTGCCTATTTTTTGCCACTTTTCTTCAATCCTGATCCACCAAAAGAACCTTTCTGTTGTGCCTTGGCTTTTAACTCTTTCAAGGCCTGCGACTCCACAGAAAACAGACATCAATAAATAAATGGCTAAATGAAGGTATTCCTCAGATATAAATAATATACTTGGCAAGAATCCCTCTCCAGAGGAATCTTAAAGGGGTGTCCTGCCATGAAAAATGAAAATTTGGTGCTGGAAGAAAGGGTGTTACCTTCTCCTCATCTTTTTTCTTTTGAATATTTGCGAGGTCATGCTACAGAAAAATCAAAACAGCAGACTAATCAGTATAAATAGTGAAGCTTTATATATACAATAATGTATCACTAGTAATTTCTCTACTGCAGAAGACAAAAAGAGGTCAGCTAAATTGAACCGCCCCTAACGTAGACAATCAGCTGACATGTCCTCTACTTTGTAAGTAAGCATAAAATGCAGCTACAAAAAGGTCAATGCAGCATGAGACTTGTGATTTTTCTAGCCAATCGAATTCAGCTAACCAATCAAAACTGGCTTGTAAAGAATTACTGTGGATCACAAGTTTTACTGTGCTCATGATAAGCTCTCGCAAAACAAAATACAATTATTCTGACAAAAGTATACAACTACACCATACAAGCCGAGATCATTTAATTATAGCAAAAATTGCTGTTGACTTCAATTGACCAATGGCAAATAAATCTGACAAAATAAAGTATTTATAACTTAGTTAGCCAATTGTCATTAGGAGAAAAAACGAGATGCAACCAACTAATAGTAGCAATCCACCAACATACCATCAATGTAAGCAATCTGGACCCCAGGGCTGACCACTACATGACTACTCTTATAGACTGTCTCTCTATATACAAATTATTTTCCAACTATCTGAGACCAGAATACTAACTATTCCCTATGTATTCATTGGATGTTAGCTTAATCTGTTCAGGTCCAACAATTATCATGTAGAAAATGGTGCATACAATTTAATACAAATTAATTTGATAGAGGCAGGAAAACTCCTACAAAGAATAAAACTATGAAGAAAAGTGAAAAAGATAACTTCAATTTACCTGCATAATTCTTCTATTTTCCATGGCTTCAATTTGTCCACATAATTTTCATCAAAAAAGTCACTTTAAAGTACAATCAGCATTTAAGTAAGCTATTATTACTAATTTACTAAAGATTTGAAATCTGATACGCCATACAGGTATACAAGCCAGTGATGCCTTGATTTGGTGGGACTGTCAAAAGTTTGGGTCAGACTCTGACAAGCAAATACTCAACAAGTACTCAGCCAGCCAATGTTTGGGTCAGGCTCTGACAAGCAAATACTCGTCAAGTTTTGAAAATATGTAATATCCAAAATTCGTTTCTCTGTGTTTTAGAGAGATTAACAGGTATTGGCATTTGGGTTTGCAAGCTCCAGCCGTTTGACTCGGTTGAGTCTGCAAGTCAAGGCTGCAGACTCGCCAAGGCCCAAGACTAACTCAGTGTCTACTCGCTAAGTCTCATAGACATAGTTTAAAGACATATATAAAGAAAATTCAAACTCAATTAAAACACAAAAGAAAGCCCTACCTCATCATACTCCTTTTTCTCTTGCTTTGGTTGCTTCATGGGCTTAGCCTTTCCACCTGAACACAATATTTCAAAATTAGAAAAATAAAAAAAATAAAAGAACAGTATAAAACAGCATAATCAAACTTCACAAAATAATGGCTAATGTTAATGCCATACATATTTTTCACTTGTAAAAACGATTGTCAAAAACAAACAAACAAGCATTTAATTACACCCAATTAAGATGAAAAGGCATGAAAAATTTATACCAACTGAAAAACTGAAAAAAATCAAACAAACAAACATTAATTTTCTACAAGTTTTAACAAACCCTAACCCTAAAATTTCGAAGTAACAACCAAAAAACAGCAACATCTGCACCGCTGAATAGATTCGAAAACACTGACTAATAATAATACAGCTGAACATAAGCAAGTCACTGCAAAATTTTCTTCTACCCTAAGTTCCTAACCCTAAAAATTTCCACCGGCAGAAAAGGAAAACAAAAGCACAGATGAAAGTCTACACATGTTTGTAACTGAAAAAAAAAAGTCAAACTACTTGGTTGGCATAGCCCGATAATCTCCCACAGACAAAAACGAAAAATTAAAAACCCTAGGAAACCATAAATAAAAATAAATAAATCTAACTGTTTCATCTAGATTAACCATGTAATTGCCAAGTAGAAAAATGAAACCCTACAATTCTTGTTTTTAATGAAAAGGGAAATAAAAACAACTTACCTTGCTTGCTAGACATGGTTGCCGGTTATGTACGCACGGGTTGCAAATACCTTGGTAATCGTCTGGAATCCCTTCCTCTCTGAATATACAGAGTTGTTTGCCCTCCTTTTATAGTAATGATTGGTGTCTTCTGTTATATTCGAATTGACGTCGTTGCGAATTTGTGTCACTTGACGGGAACTTCGATCGTAATAAAGCTATGTAGTCTATTTTTGAATTTATGCTAATGGTTATCGTGAATCTATTCTCTCCTTTGTCGGCCTAAACGCCTTTAGAAGCTTCTTGTGGGGAGTTGCTTAATAAGTTAGCGGAATCAATGAGAGAGGAAGGAATTTTTTTCAGTATGATTTATGTTCTTCCTTAGGCAAAAGGAACCATAGCAATCATGTTTTACAAATTAAAAGTAAAAATAAAAATAAGTGCATTAATATGCTTTTAGAATTGTTCTGTTCTTTAAAATTTCAAATTGATTTGAAAGAGGAATAATATGTTAAATAAATTTTTAAATTTATTAATTAAAGATATATAAAGGTGAGTTTGAAGTAGTATTAGAAATAAAAAGTTGTGTGAAGATGAGAAGGGATATAGAATATTTGATATATGTGGTCATATGAAGATGTTGGACAACTAAAAGAAAAGGGTGGAAGAAGACAATACTACTAGGACTAAGTTCAAATTCGTGTGTTCTATTAATGTTCTTTAAGGGTAATTGCATGACTGATTATGTCATTTCTATGCACTAAAGTTCATGCAAGTAAAATCGTGTATGCTTAGGTGCATAGGCATCCTCAAGTGTGATAGAGTCATGAGCTCTAATTTTGAAGGTGATTTGTAATGTCCCAAATTCTAAGTATGAGAGTATTATGTCACTTTCCATCCTTGGGCAAGATTTCAAACTTTCTCATATTGGTATGCCTTCCTCTCATTCCCTACACCCTCATTTCCCTAATCCTTTGCCTTCTACACTTCTTAGGTTTTCCCTTACCTTGGTGCTCATTCCCTCAATTCGATATTCCTCAAACTCCCACTTTGTCTTAACCATCAAAGATCCAAACTCTCCAACCAACATTGATTTTCCTTTATCCCCCTCAATTCCCCAAATCCCCATGTTTTAGGCCTTCAAACTTACTTATGTCAACATGCATCACCTTTATTCTCTGCACCCCTGCAACCCCACTTCTCTCTACCCTGCAAGCTTCCAAATTTCTATTCCCCCCTTACACTTGGTCTAAAGGAATTGGTATCTTCAATCCCTATAGTATCAAACATCCCAAGTCATTACCTCCACTATATCATGAGCTACTGAAAAATTCTCTATCAACATGCCCAAAGAGTACCTAGTATCCTAGAATCCCAAACCTTGATCCCTACGCCTTTGTTCCTCATGCATATGCATACTTTCAAGCTCTCCTTTTTTTTCTCATTACATTAGTATCAAGTATTTCATATCCCTAACCCTTGATACCCATTAGTATAAATATTTCAATTTCTTGGATCTTCACTCCTTATATTTGGTATCTTTCAAGTGTGATCCTCATTCACTCCTACATCAAATATTTTTGAAGCATAATCATTGCTCCTCCTTGCAATATGTAGCCCAATGCCAACTCCCTCTTATATTAAATGTCTTTGAAGCCCAATCCTTAATTCCTCCTGCATTAAGTATTTGTAAAGTTCAATTCCTACTCCTCCAAGCATTAGATTTCTTTGAGACTCAATCCTCACTCCTCATTGTACTTCCCTATTCCAAAAAAAATAGATTCTCTCTACCAACATCCCTCTTGTGAAAGTTGTCAACAAATATCCCAACACTCCATATCAGGTAATGTCCTATCACTCTACCTATTTGAGCCTACAAACCTTTACATTCCCTCACACCTTGGATCTCATTCCCTAGAACTCTAACTTTAGACCTTCAAAGAACATAATGACAACATTCCAAATGAAAATACTTTTGAGCAACAAGTTGACTCTCAAATCATTGGTCCTTATTACCATTACGTCCTTTTAGTACATGTTTCTTGGATCCTTACCTTTAGATATGTTTTTTTAAAACCCTTGTCATTCAAACAAAGGATTTTGCTTCCACCATGGCTAACCAAGGACATCATTAATGGACTCAAATTTAAATTTAAAAGGATAAGGAGCTTCCAAATGGCTATCAAAACACATGAGCACCCATGTTATGCATTCAACCTCTATATAAAGTATGCAATTTCATCAATTTGTATTTTTTGGACATCATATCAATAAACCCTGAATTATAAAGTAGAGCACTTATGTTACCCTATTGAATATATTATCAATAACCCCTAGATTAGGAGATTAGAGGATGAAACACCTTTGGTTTATTGAGGCAATTCTACTTGAGGATTATGTTTGTACTAAATATTGAGTATTTTTTGTTATATTCTATCATTTTGTTGCAAATGTGACTAATATAAATCCACTCTAATTTATTAATTTTCTTCTAGTTTTATGTGTTCAAACCTATTTTATTTTCTATAGATATTTTAAATCTAATGCATTTTCACATGAATGTTTGTTATGGGTATTTTAAATCTAAGTATTTACATAAATATCTAGCTAAGAAATTGTAATGGTATTAATGCCTTGATCTTGTCGACTTATAGGGAAAGCAAAATTGTTGATGATTTTGAGTGATGAAGAGATCAAGTATTAAAGAAGGGAGAAAAATAAGTTGTGAGAATTGGCCCAACCAAAGGAAGAGATAAAAACAAATGAGGAGAGAAGAAGAGATAACTCCCTCAATGAGGACATATCTAGACAACATCAAGATCAAGAGGGAGTGAAAAATCTACTCTTACAAGTGTTGAATGATTTAAAATACTTGAAAATCATGGGGCCTACTAAATATTCTCTAAGAGAAGGGGGTACATTTACAAACACCAAGATTATGGCTAGCCCCATTCCAAAGCCATCAAACCCATTTTTCATAGAAAGATGTAGAGGAAGAATGAGTGGTT
>VDFB02130101.1:0-12897 GCA_007258455.2 Sequoia sempervirens | reverse complement strand
TTTTTAGCTTTTTGTTATGATTTGTATGCATTTCTAGGTCATTTATTCATATTTTATGCATCACTAGGTGTTTTCATTAGATCTTGCATTTCATACATTTTTTCCAAGCCCTAGCTTTTTGGTGAACCCCTCTTGTAATCTAAAATCATATCCTGGGACAATCCCTTAGTAAATATCTTGTCTCTATTCCATTCTTGGGGTGAACATCTCTAGGGCATCCTTGAATGTTAGTTGGATAAAAGTGATGTTTTATGTCTCTAGCAATAAAGCATCCATTTTTTGACTATTCATTTGGGTGAACCCGACATGAAATAGCCTTTTACAGCCATAAAAACCTTGATTTTACACTTTTGTTTGCTACCATTAACTATCTTTTTTAGTTGGTTGAGTTTTTGTCACGTGCATTTCATTAAATCTAGCTTAATTTGGCACATTTCATGCATTGCTTAATTTCAAATTTGCATATTTACATTGTTCAATAGCATACTAAGTCAATTGTCATCTTTAAAATTTGAAAAATTGCATTACTTTTGCACATATTTTCTTTAGCATTGTTGCATTTCAAGCTTGTATAACAATCATTGCATCATGTTTTCATTGCAAAACTCTATAGTTATCATACTTCATGTTCTATTTTCAGATCTTATTGGGTGTTGTAAGAAATTTTTGTTAAGTGCATATGAATATGAGGTCCTTTCCCCTCTCTTTTTGTTCGTCATTGATCCCTCTCCTAGTATGAACCTTCTATGACTAATGCTAGTATAGTGAAAGAAACCTTGGTTAATCATGACAATCACATTTTTTCTTCTCCTAATATCTCTCCTACTCGTGAAGAAGGTATTGTAGTGTTAGAAGAAATAATTATGAGAGTTTCAAGAACCTGAGTTCTTTCTCTCCTCTTACCTCTCTTATTAGACAAGACATTACTAAACAAGAGGGTGTAACAATAAGTAATCATGAGGATCACACAACACAACAAGAGACAGTTGAAACCTACCTATGTTCATCTCCCAACATTTTCTCCTCTTATGATAGTGATGAGGGTATGTTGGTGTTAGATAAGAAAACCTTCACCATCTATGGTAACCCTCTTTATGTCTCTTCCCCTACCCATCCTATTTTGGAAGACATTAGGGTACAAAGGAATGAACTCATAAAATATCATGATAATCATACTTGTTCTTCTCCTAGTATCTCTCATAGCTTTGAAGAAGATTCTTTGATGTTAGAAAACATAGTAGATGAAGGTCATGAGAATCATAGTTGTCCCTCTTCACCTAGGGAAACCCTTATTGAGCAAGATTTTTCAACCATTGATCATTCCTCTACTTGTGATGAAGTCATTCTAGAAGAACTAACCTTTGAATGTCATGAAAATTTAGTTTGTATTTCTCCTAAAAGATCCCCTCCTAGGGAGGATATCATGGTGCAAGAAAATCTAAATATTGACAAATGTAATGGGGATTCCTTAGATGAAGATGATAAACTGGCATTAAACTCCTCTTCATTAAGAGATCATGCAAATAAGCACAACCTTATTGAGGTTATGATGACACAAATTGGATCTCCTTAGTGAGCTTCCAAAGTCACCTCCCATTAGTGAATCACATAAGAAAATAAGAGACTTCTTGAAATCTAGGATACAATTTAACAATATTTTGTAGCAACTGAGATATAACACAGTTGTTCAAACATGTAGGCAACCGCATACCCCTCCCACTTCATTACCAAGGCATCAACATATTTCTCCTAGTGCTCCTCATTCACCTATTGATAATATAGTTGAATATCTTAAGAAGAGTCCCACTAATACATCCATATGGCAACTTTTTCAATTATCACCTACATACAAGTTTCTATTTCAAGAAATATTACAAATAAAGTAAGAGGAGATCTAGTCTTATATAAAATCAAACAATGTAGCATCCTCGTTTGATCATATGCAAGTAACACAATAAGAAATTACATTCCCTAAACATGAATTTCTCTCTTGAGATTCAAAAAAAAACAAAGCCTTGATGATAAAGGTGATCGTTAATGAAACTTTAGTTTGGCACACTCTCATAGACAATAGAGCAGGTATTAATGTTTGTAGCAATGACCTAGAAAAAATTGGTGTTGACAAGAGGCTTATTCAACTTAATGATGATCATATTCATGGCTTTGATAAGGTTAATAGACAACCACTAGGGATGATCACATTACCTATTGAGGTCAAACATGTAGTGTTTCCTACCCCTATCCATGGGTATGTGCAAGATCATCATGGAAAAAATAGGCCCTTAAGTGGCAAAAAATTTAGAAAAATCAGAGTTAGGCAACTTGATGTAAAATTTTGAATAAGTTATCTATATTATTTCAAAAATATGTAACAATTGAATTTGTAACAAATTGAATGTAGTTTCTAAACTATTAGGTTTATTTAAAAATAAAAAATCTATTTGGTGAAAATTTGAAATTTCCAATGCAATAGTACTTAAATTTTAGAGGTTCCGGTCTCAATTGTAATTCTAACTACACAAATGATAATTATTTTTTTATAAGATTTTAGTGTATAAGTAGAGAACTGGATGTCCCTGAGCAGATGCATATTTTTTGTAATTTTTTCCAAGTAAATAAATTAATTATGATTTTTTTTATTACAACTTTAAAAATATAAAAATCCGATGTCCTGACCAATTTTAACTTTGGTCAAAACTTCATGAAATTATTTTTAATCCTATAGTATTCAAATTATAGAATGTGACACATGTTTTGGATTCAAAAAATGTGATATCGTTTGAAAGATATAGATGTTTTTTCAAATAGCCTATCAATCAGGACTTTAGTCGTAATTCAAATAGAAAATGAATAATAATTATTTATTAAATTCAAAGTGAATCATAATTTATATTGGTGGAAAGCCAAGAATATCCTTTAAAAACCCTTTTCATTTCATCAATTTTGGGTTACAAAAAAGTTGTCAGCCACATACCCTACACATACCCATCATATCGCCACTTTTTGGCCCATCATGATCTTGCACATACTCCCATATGATGCCAAGACCCATTTTTTATAATCTCCTCCTAGGGAGACCATGGATTCATGTTATAAAAGGAGTCCCATCTACTCTCTACTGTACAATGAAATTTGAATACAAAAAAAAGATATACACGGTTGAAGTAGATGAATGAAGCTATGAATCATATGATCATGCAACACTTACAACTCCCTTAATACTTTAATTCCAAAATCAAAACTTGATAATATACAAGTTGATGTCAACCCTAAACTCTTTAGTGATAATTGGGGGTCGTTAGATTTTATTCCTCGTTTTAATAAAGAATCCAATATCTCACCCTCAAAATATAAAGAGTCATATGTATACAAATGATTCATTTTTAGATACAAGTTCTAGTGATGATTGGGGTTTTATACCTTTCTTTATAGGAGAGTACAAAATTTCACAATCTAAACCAAAACAACCCTATGTTTCATTTTCTCAACTTGGTTCTATGATATCAACATTACCCCATGATAGTGATTGGGGCTATCTGACTCACATCCCTCATCAGGGGATGATGCATAAATTTAAAAAGGATTTGTGTTATCATGAAGAAACCAATCCTACTCAGAAGCATAAACCCCCTTCATTTGAATTAAGAGATTGTTATGGTATTGGATATAATCTCCCTCCTACACATGGATACAATGAACACACGAAGCAATTTGACATACCATACTCTTTCAAGAAAGATCTAGGTTTACCTCCCTTATCTCCATTTTCATCTAAATCCTTGTCATTTAGGTGTGTGCATGAAATCTTGCACAAATAAAGGAACATCTTCTACCATTGATCAAGAAGGTATCTTGTCGAGACTCCTCCAAGATCATTTGATATCCCTCCCTCCAAGATTAAGAAATATATTCTACTACAAGAGTTCATTTCTAGGTCATTTATTCATATTTTATGCATCACCAAGTTTTTTCATTAGATCTTGCATGTCATACATTTTTTAAAATGTATAGCTTGGTGGTGAACCCCTCTTGTAATCTGAAATCATATCCTAAGACAGTCCCTTAGTAGATCTCTAGGGCATCCTTGATTGTTAGTTGGAGAAAAGCGATGTTCTATTCTTTAAACCATAAAGCATCCATTTTTCGACTAATCAACTACCAAGTGTCATGTCTCATGTAAGAGACGCTCATATCTATACATGTACTTAAGGATCTTTGGATCCATATTTTTCATAATAGAAAATATAATATCTCCAATTTTCTACATGCATCTCTTATTAAAACTCCATATTTTTAGAATTATCCATCACAAGACTAATACGATTATACTAAACTAAATATTAGAATAATTACATCAAAGTGTAAATTCATTTCTACAATGAATCTAAAAGCATGGTTGTAAAGAGTACTAAAAATGGCTAATGGAACGTACAAAGTTTGCTTAAAGACCTAGCCCTTACAAAGTCTATAACATAACTCTTGTGATGTCACATAAAAGATAGTGTATTATAGTTGATTTACCTACTCTATCATCTCACTTATCTTTATCAATTGTTATTATAAATTATTTAAATTTTACAAATTATCAGCAACTTTGATGGTACATTAGTAATTCCCAAAAATGTGTTTGCACTGTCTCAAAAGTCTCCTTCTTTAGGGTTGAATTTCTTGGGAAGTTCTTAACTGTTATTGGGTGAGCTTCCCAACATGGAAATATGTAGCCTGCCTTTCCCTTTGTCAATGTGAAAACCCATCTTTTCTAAAAAAATTGGCTTTATTTATCTCTAAAATGGAGGAAGAAGTTTGTTGATTTAGTGATAACATGGCATCAAACTCTCCTATAGCTCTAATATTACCATCAATAATGAAAAGGAAGGCACTAGTGGTGTTACAAAAATTACATGAGAAGTAGTTTTAAATTAAAATTTATGTTTTAAAACGGTCGATATCACCATAGGATGAACGTTACAGCCATCCATGCATGCCCGTCCGCATGCCTTGACTGAAAACCAGCACAATCCTTGATGTGCTACACCATGTCCAAACGTCGTCTTAATTATCTCATGAAGATAAGCCAAATAAGCTCCAGACCGGCAACCGCCAATCCCACCTGCGCATCCCGTGCCATTCATCTTTCCAGTCGGTCAGGCGCGGTCGATGGGCAACCGCTACCGCCGCCCGTTCAATCAGCGAAGATTCACGAGCGAAGGAAATGGAGTGGAGACTTTCATTAATTTTATCTTTCCTTTGCTGGCGAATATTAATTTCGCAGCAGCTCGGCGACCGGAATTACCAGCCCAATCAAAACCTTCCGGCCCAGCCCGGCCAGTTGTGGCCGCAGTCTTTTCAAAGCACCAGCCAAACGCACTTGTTCCTTTGCTGGTTCTCACTTTCATTCTTTCTTCTGGTTTCATGATGTCATCATCATGGAAGAGTGATAAAGTTAAATATCGCGAGGCGTTCTGTTTCGTCGGGTCTTGAACAATGATTTTGACACAAAAAACTACATGGTTGAATCATAGTAGCAATATCATAACCTCCATAATCCATCAATGAGCTTCAAGGTACAATACATGTAGAATTATAACATTTACATCGCAATCATAAACCATTACTACCTTCTTTTAATAGGTAAAAAAAATTATATTTGTTTTAATTTCATATTCATATACCTACTTTCATGCTTATGCTTAACGAATATTGCACCTCTTGGAAGTTTCTAATTATAAAGAGTGATTAGCATATAAGATATTATTCTACTAACAAAGAACTTTGATAGGTTGTCAATGGGCCAGCATATTTCCCATGAATGAACTAGTTTTCTCTTACATGAAAGCAAGCAAAGAATCATACCTCCATCTTTATATTCTTAGATAACCTCCCTACGTGAAGTAGTTTTTTTATCCAATACCAAACAACATTCCCTTACAACTACTACTTCAATCTATTCATGATGAAGGAAACTTGGAAGACATGGAGATCCAAATGTGGAACAAATGCATGCATTTGAATATTTTTAAGCATTTTTTATTAAATCAATTGTCTAGGGACATGACCTCTGATAGGTTTTTCCTCTTCAGTAGGGCCAATTTACTTAGATTATTGCCCCTTTCAATTTTCTATTGATAAGTGTTCATCTTTTCTTTATTCCATGAAATATATTAAACATGTTCTTTATTCCTATATGCAAGCCTTGGATTCTTTCATGTGCTTGATTTATTTTGTCCATACATAGTGATAATAGTCTCTAAAATGATAAACCTATGTTAAAATGAACTTAAGACTAGTACATCATTAATGTGTGCTCTAATATTTAAATGTGGGATCATTTAATCCATTTCCTATATAACCCTATGAGAGAAAGGCTTGCACACAAGCTTACATATTATCCATAATACATAGATCAAATAGACAAGCCACAATATATACCACAAGATATATCCTGGGAAAACCCTCAAGATGGAAAAATCAATCCTCCAAAAGAATCTATACTTCATCTATTATGTAGCAATAAAGCAATACATGCACTTATAGAGTTACATTGAATATTTTTGAAACATAAAACCTCTTTAATGCATCATCCATGTGTCCAAGAATGAATCCAAACATCTCATTTCATACTTCACATATGCACTCCTTAGAAAGAATCAATAATATGACAACCCACTCACCTAGCCAACCTTAACCACTAAACATGTGTTTTCTATTATAGAAACAAACTCACACAAATACAAACAAGTGGTGAGATAAAACCATGTGAACACAAAACCATTGATCCCTCATTTAATATTGGGTACTAAGTTTTCACATTATTAAATACTTTCACCAAATATGAAATCATTATCCTATGTTTCTCACATAAAATAACAACCTAATGTTACAATACAACTTTATAAGTGGATCCAAATAATCACCTAGTGTGGCCATACACATCTCACAAATGTACCACAACTAAATAATTATTTTATTACAACATTATAATAAATTTATTTATGCAATGGTTTGCAACACCAAATCCTAACAAAAGTGATAGAGTGAGGGCATAAAATAATGGTAGATATTAAGGTAATGTATTTGCTTGACTAAAGGGGATTAGTAATGCTTCTTTAAATTTCTCTCTTAATGGTCCCTATATTTTAGGCTCTATTGATTTTCAATAAAAAAAAGAAATACTTACGAGAACAACTACATGATGGTGGAAGTCATTTGACCAAACTAACCTAATTATAAAGTGTTACAAAATAAAAATTTAAAAGAATAAAAATTGGAAAAAATAATTTATTAAAGATGAGATAAAATCCATATGGCTCTAGGAAAATTCACGGACAGAAAATTCATTGCCAACAATTCACCGCCAAATAAAATTCACTCATGTTAGCAATTCACCCTGTGGAAAATTAACCGTATCAATATTTTTTAATATATATTTCGAAAACTTTAATTTTATTAAAAATATTAAAGTGGTTAATTTTCCATCGCGGTGAATCTTACTTGACGGTGAATCTTACTTGGCGGTGAATTTTCTTCCATAAATTTTCCATGGCGATGATATTACTTCATAATCAACATTTCTAATTGTCTATAATTATATTGTTATTTTAATTTTATATACTTCTTTATTAATTTGACATTTATTACTACAACCAAATGTGAATAAATGAATATGATCTTATGTTTCTCAAAGTCTTCAAATATTTAAATATTCCATTATTTTTAATCAAAATGTATGCAACCGAATTCCAACAATACCCACTAATCATGTTGGATGTTTGAGCCTATCATCATCTATCACATAAGTTAGTTTATATTTTCCTTGTACATAGCAATAATCACAATTCTCCAATTTGACGCCTAAAAAGGTGTACTCCTCAAACCATCATAATCCTCTACTACCTTCATATCTAAAATGGACATAATTTACTCGTATGATTTATGAAAGCCATAGTCATAATAATTTCTTGCACAAGTTGATAAATCCGTGCCCACGTGGGTCAAAAAGGTCATAATTCCCTCCAATTTAGAATAGATGATATTCAAATTAAACTTACCAAAGTTGACAAATCCTTGCCCACAATTATAGTAAGACAAAAAAAACATAATAATAAATATGTGGTGTTAAGAGGCATACAATGCCTCTTTCAATAGGAATACCTTAAAGGACCCTAATTAAATTGAGGGAGTTAGCACACATCAAAATATAAATAATATGCATAGCAATAAGAATTTTATTGAATATAAGAAAATTATGGAATTAAATTAAAAATAAAATAAAAATCTATGAAAATTTTCATAATTCTAAACATCAAAATCAATTTAATTTCAAGAGGTATAAATTTAATCTATGAACTACATCCGTAATCCACTTCAATTCTAATAGAAATATATAATCATCACATTTATCAAGAAGATTGCTTCAGCTCTTATAACTATAAACCATCTTAAAAGCACTACAATTGTATCCAACATTATTAGAAACAATGACATACTTAGATCTTGCATAAAGGAATCATTAATAAAAATTAGAAATGGAGAATAAGCTTCTTGCATTAAATTACTGTTTTTAAAATATCATTTTTTGTGAATGTTTGAAGTTTACTAAAAAATAAAGTATCACTTAAATCTATGTTCATGAAAGAAACATTTATAATAATATTATCATATACTAATATTAGTAATCTAGTCTACCATTTGATATCCTTCACAACAAGAGCTTTGAAGGAGCTAGAGTCCCTACCAGGGGGGGAATGTGTGTGTGTGTGTGTAAAACATACATATATGTATATAGTATGGATGTGTAATGGCATACACACGTGTATAAAATATTATCAACATTTGAATCAAACTTTGAATGCGAAAGCAAGGAATAGAAAAAGACACATAACCTAATGTACCATGGTGGTAGGAATAAGATGCTCATTATCAAATTTTCCATAACATAAGCCAATGGTCAGAAATAAATTTTGTTGGTGTCTAGATCTAGGCTATGCATATTTCATTTTGTAGAGCTTGATTAATCATTTCCAATTTGTCTTTGCAATGCGAATGTTAAGTGGGGAAATCTTAGGATAAGGTGTATGATTCATCTTGTAAGTTTTATGTCTTGATTACTCATATTTAAACATGTAGATGACAAACAATTTATGATCTTCAAACATCATGAGATGTGTACATTATCTATTCTTTGAAATAGTTGGAGTAGTTATAGAACATCCTTCCAATTAAATATTCCCATGGAGTACATATATTTGAAAAACTATTCATTTTGATCGGTATGACACAATCTATGATATTTAAAGATGTGCAATAAGAGCTAGTTTCTAATCTAGGATGTTGATCATAAGAATTTCTATATATATATATATGTATGTGCATGTATGTATGTAACGACATACACATATATATAGGTGTATATATATAGATACATATATATGCATATATATACATACATATACATCTATTATGCATTTATAGACAATAGATATATATCTATATGCACTATATATATCTATATTATCCACAATACATATGCATATCTAGATGTATATATAGATAATATATAGATATATACATAATTACAATTTTATTTTCGTAATTCATTTTTTTTAATTTTTTTAATTAATAATTGTAGTTCAGCATCCAAAGTTATGTGCTTAAAAACAAGCTTTTGAATATTAATGTTCATCAAAATTTATTATCAAAATTCATTGTCTAAATACTAGTAGGAGTCAATTTAAAGCACATTGAAAGGTATTATGAAAAAAATTACCCAAAAATTTGCATTAATGCTAGTTTATGTTTCTTGAATCTTATCAAATCAATAAACAAAGCTTAAAGAAGATCAAGGGAGTCGAGCACATTTCTACATACACTTGTTGTGAATATGTTGTGAATATTTTTTTATGGTTTAATTAGATGTTTGAATAGATTGAAAAACTTGATTGTGAATATTTTGTTAGTGTCATTGACCATATATTCAATAAGCATGTAATGTAGAGTGTGGAGATGGACAAGATACATGAATAGAGAGACAAAGAGAGAGAAATATGATCATCATGACATATATGTGAAATGCTTAACCTAAGAGATCAGATAAATGATAAGTGGGTGTAAGATAATTCGACATTGTAATGCAATAAGATGAAGCCAAATAAACATTGTATGCATAGCCATATTAAAAAATATTTGAAGATATATGTGATGAGATAAGTTTTGTTTGATAAGTTTTATCAAAATCAAGATAAATATCCTTGATTGAGTTGTCCAAATAAAAAATGTGACATTTCATATATTACAATGAGTTATGAAATATGTAATTTATACAATTTCAAATAGTTTTATAATTTTTTTCTTTTTGATATTTGCAATAGAGTGTGAAAAAATAAAGTCAATAACTATGAATCATGGTATAAAAATTATAATCTTTAGTCAAGTGCTATAATATTGAACAATAAGAAAAGTATGGTGGGGGAAGTGCCCACTTATTTTCCTTAAGTCATTCAATAATTTCCTAGGAATCCAAATTGGATTGACTATCAACCTCAAAGGTGAGTCAATTCTCAAAAAGGAAGACCTAGGAGGGAGTTCTTTAAGCTTTGAGGGGTTCACCACCAAGCAAAATATTGGAAAAGATAACTTAACATTCAACCTACAAAACCTAATAATGTAAGCTAAATGAAGGATGCAAATGATGAAATAATGCAAGAACAAGTTAGGATATGTGTATCTAAGAAGTTTTGAAATGTGACAAGGATTCTAAAAATGCAAAGAAGTTGTAAAAATATGTTATGGAGGATTAAGACACCCTTATTGTCTTCTTAGCCCCGTTGATATTTTTTGAGGGAAATGTAGAATCTTCAGATGCCAAAATAGGATCTGAAAGAATCTCTACAAAATTACACTTGGAGGACTAAGATTCCCTTGCTATCATCTTAGTCTTGATTTGAATTTTTGAAATCTTTGAATGTGGTCTCGAGGTTAAAGGTTTGTACTTCCTTCTTCACTAAGTCTTCAAATATGAACCTATTTAAATAACCTACAAAGCAAAATAATTTTGATTGATTGTTTACGGGGCTTTTCCTTCATCAAACCCCTTGTTTAGTAATTAAACCTTGATAAAAATGCATAGACCTGAAAATGGAAATGTATGTGTGCCCTAATATTAGGTGTGTCTAAGATTATGCAAGCTGGAACATGGAGAAACCCTATTCAAATGTGTTAGAATAGAATTCCTAAGATGCAAATGAAAGTTACCTACAAAGGAGATCTCTAATCAACCAAATAAGTCATAAACATGAAATGTACCTTCCTTAGGCAGAAAATAGAACAACAATGGAAGATGGAATCAATCAAGAAACAAGTTCTTAGGCTTGGGAAGAATGGCTAGTTGCATCTCCAATCTAGAATCTCTCATGATCCTCCATAGGCATCCATTATTAGTCTTTGGAAATGCTAGATCTTGGCTTAAAAATGGACTTGAGAAACCTACAAAAACACAATGGAAGTTTTCTCCTAGATTTCAATTCCTTACTTCTTGAAACTCTCTTCAAACTTGCTTCTTACTTTCTTCAACTTCAAAACTTATTTCTCACTTTGGTGAAAATGGGCTGTGAATCTTACTTTTATAGGCATTCCTATCTAATAACTCGATTATTAGATCCCAAAGGCCAACAAAATGCTAATTTAAATCAATTATTGTCATTTCCCACTCTTAATTCCTGAAAATAAAGTTGTCAGGACTAGATGCTCTAGGTGGCATCTTGAACTTGAATCTAGGGGACTACATACACTCAAGGGGTATCTTGGTCCCACCAGTCTTATTTTGTAATTTTGAAAGGTGGGTTACCAAGATTCAAGTAATTTTTATGGATTTTGGTCAGGCTTCTTAAGTTGAAATATACCCCGATGCACCAAAAGGGGTCTTAGGGGGCCATAATAAGTTACCTAAAGGTAATGCAAGGGATGTGGCCAGGTCCAATTATGTGAAAATGCAGAGGTATGCATTTTTCTACACACATTTAGTCCTTACTTTAGCACTCATATGACATTATGCACATGCAAGCTAAAGTAATTTCAAAAAGTAACTTTTATAAAAGGATACTATATTGATTCATTAGCTTAGAATGAAGCCCCCCACTATAGTTACCTACAAAACCACAATGTTAGAACCACATCCTGCATCACAAATTCATTATTAGCTCAAAAATAATCCTTTTATCTAACTTTCCTAGCAAAATTCAAGGGTAGATGTATGGCCCCCCTTGATTCTGCTTGCTTTACGAAGGTGGAATCAAGGTAGCAATCCAACAACATCGAATTGCACAAGTCCATCATAGGTAACTTCCAAGTACCATGCCACATGATGATAGAAATTTGATGAGAATGGGAGTGGAACCATGATTCCAATGCAACAAACAACATCGAAAATGGAGTTCACTAGCTCCAAATATGTTAGTTTAAATAAAGAGCACTTCTTTTCTTTTTAAGAAAAAAGTGACCTAAATGTGCATGTATATAAAGATAAAAGAGAAGGTAAATCACATTCATATTATCTTTTACCTTTTTGCAGAGTGAGGTTGGAGTAGAGTGAGCCACCATGCCAAGCAGATGTCCACCCACCCATCCACAAATCAAGCTTCTACAGGAGGAAGTCACACGACGCAAGCTACAACCTATTGTGAGTGGATTTCACCTTCTTTATACTTCGATTTAATCAAATTTTTATGTTTTTAGGAAATTTTTAAATGAATTTAGAGTCTAGGGAGGGTTTTTCTTTCATTTTTCTAGATTATTGTAAAGTGTCCCACTTTGTCGCAAAGTGTCCCAGTTAAGGAATAAAGTGTCTAGAATCCTTAATTAAGATATTCTAGAGCAACTTTAGCACACTTTTTGACCATTAAA
>VDFB02130100.1:0-45868 GCA_007258455.2 Sequoia sempervirens | reverse complement strand
GTCTAGTTGAGGTAGGCCCCTATACACCCACCCAACAATTTATCTCTTCCTCTTGTGTGCAGGTATTGAAGAAACTCATGAGCTGGAAGCTTCATCACTCACATGGTTGTAAGTGTTTCCTTCCTTCTCCTTGTCTTTATCATCTCTATTTCACTTCATTTCAATCTTATTACTTTATGTTGCTTTCTAGCATTCTAGAAGTTCTTATTAATAGGAGTGTAAGTCATCACTTAGCCATTTTCTGAGATATTTTTGCTTTCTGGTCCCTACAAGATGTCAAAATGCCTTTAGGATGCCAGCGCACTGCACTATCATCTATTTTTTGTGCTAACATCCTTTGGATGAGAGCTTGTTAGTTTGTCCAAAAAATCCATGTGATCTAGTCTTTCAAAATCTGAAACTTTTGTTGATGTTCCATTGAGGTAATATAGGGAAATTCACACCGTGAGGCTCTCTAAGTGAAGAGAACTCGTGAGTAGTGAATCCCCCTATATTACATTTTGGTGAACCTGACGTGAAGAATAGTGTTCTTCAAAAAAATAGGAATTTATTTACCCCAACTTGGCAAGGTCATAACTTTTGACCCAGTGCTTGGAATTTAGAACTGTTTGCACCATTGGAAAGGTCTCCTAAAGAACTAGTTCAATCCCTAAAATGCTAGTGCTTTCGGTAGTCAAATTTTAGGGACCAACGTAAATTTTGAACTCAAATTTGGCCTCGGAGACCTCTAAAAATGTGAATTACTTAAACATAGAAAATACCAAAAAAATTGCAATGGATTTAATGTCTTCTTTTATTAGTTTAGTATCTAATTTTGTTCAAAATGTAAATGATATTCCATTCCATGCATGTGATGGTGACTTGGCTTTACATGTGTCACTTGGCATCTTTGATTCTTCTCATGAAATTCCTCTTGCTACAGAGGATATTTTGTTGCAAGAAGATGAGTTCATTGATACCTTTCTTAATATTACTCTACCTTCTATTCATTCTAATGCGCTCTCTTTTGGATATGATGCATTTTTGAATGATGTATCTTCCCTTCATTCCATTGCACTCTCTTCTAGAGACATTGCATGTGTAAATGATGGATCTAACCTTCATCCAATTCACCCTCTTTTAGAGATTATGTATTTGTGAATGATGAACCTACCTCTTGTTCCAATGCACTCTCCTCTAGAGATGATGCATTAGTCAATGAAAAACCTCCTTCCACATCTGATTCTCCTTAGATCGATGTTGAGAATTATTCTTCAAATAACTATTCCACATTTGATCCTATTTGGATTGATGTTGAGAATATGTATTCAAATAATTGTTCTAGTTGTGATGATTCAGTAAATGTGATCTATGTCTCCACTTCCCCTCAAAGGCCTAAGAGACCAATCATTTACGTGACTCCAGCTAGTTTTTCTAAAAGGATTTGTTCTATTGACGATGTTCCATTTGATGGTGGTTCTCCTGATCTTTCTAAGGCTTCCTCTTATAGAGCGGTAGCCCACAGTGATTATGATCTTGTCGAGCAACCTCAGGTTACTCTGAATAAGATCTCATAGTGGGACTTGCTTCAGTCTACTCTAGTTTATAAAGGTATGCTTCAGGAAGCCTTGCAAAAGATTCTCTTGCCTTCTTTTTCTAGGTCGATGGATGCTAATGCATTAATGACATATATTCATGCAGAGTCACCAAATATTACATTCTATCCACAAGAGTTCCCACCTCTGGAAGTACAAACACAAGCATATCCTCTAATGATTATAGTTAATATTAATAAGATTGGAATTATTCGTACTCTCATTGATGCTAGTTTAACACTCAATGTGTGTAGTATTATTCTAGTTCCCAAGATTAATATTGACCCATCTTCTATTAGTACTTCTATTGTCCTTCGTGGGTTTGATAATGTCAGTTGACAATCCCTACACATGATAGTCTTGCCTTTGAGGTTGGGACCCATTACCATACCTACCTGTGTATATGTCATGGCAGATAAGTTACTGTGTAACCTTCTTCTAGGTAGACCATGGATTCATGCTATGGGGGAAGTCCTATCTACCTTGCACAAATCTATTAAGTTTATTTGCAATAATAAAGTAGTCATAGTGAAAGCTAATCCTAAGGCTATGCACTTATCTGAGATGGCCACTGCTAGTCGAGCTTCAGTTGTTCCTACCCCCATCCCTTCAGTGTCTTCTAGTGTGTCAATCTTTACTCCAACAGTACTTACCACAAAGGATACTCTCGAGATAGATGTCCCTGAGGAAGGCCCTTCTAAAGGAAGAAATCCTAAGCTACCTCTTCTCAATAAAATGCATGTCTTGGTGATGATTGGGGTTCCTTAGACTTTCCAAATTCCTTCAATCGAGAATATAAAGTCAACCTGATCCAATAATAACATCATCGACACTCGCTATCAAAGACGATTATTATTTTGTATCATGGGATGGTGTGAGCATAGATTGTAATGTTCTTAGTGTTGATCCTCCTTCTGAGGAAGATGATTACACTTCTACTAAAGAAGATGTGTTGGTAGTCCTATCAAAGAGGATGACGGCGATCCCATACAAGAGTGTGATCCCCCTCATCATAATAATGCTCTCTATGGATATCCTCCTCCTTTGTCTTCTATCTTTGTGCCTTCTTCTTCTCGTTGTGAGAAGTTGAACCTTTCTCCACAAGAGAAAGGGTTGCTTCTCGCTCCCCATCCTTTATCTAACCAAGAGTTTATTTTTTTGAGGCTTCTTAGATCCCGCTTAATCATTCTTCCTTCTCCTACACACAAAAAATATCACGGACATGATAAACATTCTTTCTGTGCATACCATCAAGTACCTGGCCATTCCACTAGTGAATGTAAGGCCATGAAGGATAAAATACAACAACTTCATGATTTAGGTGCCATCAAAATTTCATTTGATTGATGCACATTCCTTTTCTTTGCACAACAAGTGATATCAAGGTTTACCACTATCCCCTTCTAAGTGTCTTGCGTGGTTCTCCTCCCCTATATGTTGGGGGCAGTGATAACTTGTTTTGGAGATGTGTGTCCTTCTTAAGGACCCTCTCTCTATTTCTTTCAAATCAAAGTGTCCCTTGAGTGGACCCCTCTTCTTTTGAAGGGTTCCCAAGAGACCCCCTTTGAAAGATTTTATCTCAAATCGATTCTTCGCATCTAGCTTGGGGGCAACCTGACTAGTCCTCGCTTTTCAAATAGCACGTCCCTTAAGTGGACCCCTCTCCTTTTGAAAGGTTCCTAAGGGACCCCTTTGAAAGTTTTACAATTTGCATAACCAACCGCTTTTGAGATGTTTTATCTGTGAGTAGATGTGTCACCACTTTAGACATGTTCTATCTGTAGGTAGACATGTCACCACTTTTGACACACTCTATTTGTAGGTAGATATGTTGCCACTTTAGACACATGCTATCTATGGGTAGATGTGTCACTGCTTTAGACATGCTCTATATGTGGGTAGACGTATTGTCACTTTTGACATGTTCTATCTATGGGTAGACGTGTCACCACTTCCTAACTCTGTAGAGTCTGCTTCCTTGGGGCTTCCTCCATGTGAGAGATCTTGGGGGTTGCCTCCTTGTAGGTTTGCAGGCCTGTAAGATGATTTTTTGTTCCAACTTCATAGTTTCAAGTAGCTATGGAGTCCACATCTCTTGCACCTTCAGGTACACCAAATTGAGTATTGTTTCCTCAATGGTTTAGGTATACTTTTTTAACCCTACTCTCTCTTGATCTACTTTACCGAGCGCTCATCAATGTTTGTGCTCACTAAAGTGGGGGAAAAATGTATAAGAGAAAATTTGTACCCCATGTGCAATTCCCCTTTTTTTCGTGTACCCACCTTAGAAAACCAAGTTTGGAGGCTTAATTCCACCTAAGCTCACTACTTGCATCACACTTGGTGCCTATTTTGAGCATCGGTGGAGGTGTTTCTATCAGGGATGCTCATGCAATGCGTAGACATCCACGTGGCATACTTATGTCCCTGAAAAATTCCCACATATAGAGCCTATAGAGGCATTACACTTCTCATTGGAGGTCAATTTGTAACACCCTCCTCGGCCGACCGACTCGAATATGATCATTTCTCTTCATCTCTTCTTCAAATTCATCCCTTCCATATGCATTTCAGGTTCTACTATCTCTTCACCAATTTGGACTTCATTCACAAGCTTCATAGTCTCTTCACAAGCTCTAAGTAGCTTCTTCACCATCTCCTCAATCTCCAAACACTTTACACTCCATTGCAACAACATCAACACTCCACCACTTCAGTAGAGCAAGTGTGGAACAAAACACCATTGCAACAAAGGCTTGAGTTCCTCTCATTTTCTCCCCCATTAGCATTGAGTGCTCTTGGTGGAGGTGGTACAAGTTTTCACTTCTCTCCTCTATAACTTGGTTGAGTAGAATAACACTATTTTGCAGTGATTTAGTTCTCTTTACTTCATTTCTACTTTTATCTCTATCTATCTGGCTATCCCTAGAGGTGGAAACACCAAAACGGGGTTTGATTGAGGCAGGCCCCTATACAACCACCCAAAAATTTCTCTCTTCCTCTTATGTGTAGGTATTGAAGACACTCACAAGCTAGAAGCTTCATCACTCACACCGTTGTAAGTGTTCCCTTCCTTCTCCTTGTCTTTATCATCTCTATTTCACTTCATTTCAGTCTTATTACTTTCTATTGCTTTTTGGCATTCTAGAAGCTCTTAGTAATAGGAGTGTAAGTTGTCGCTTAGCCATTTTCTAAGACATTCTCACTTTCCGGTCCCTACAAGACATCACCGTGCCTTTGGGATGCTAGCGTGCCACATTGTCATCCATTTTCTACACTGATGTCCTTTGGCTGAGAGCTTGTCAATTTGTCCAAAAAATCCCTATGACCTACTCTTTCAAAATCCAAAACTTTCGCTACTGTTCCATTGAGGTAATATAGGGAAATTAACCCCATGAGGCTCTTTGAGTGAAGAGAACTTAGGAGTGGAAAATCCCCCTATATTACAAAAATAACAAATAATCCTTTTTGAATTAATCTACAGTATGAAATGTGAATGTCAAATTTGTTAATCCAAACATTGGAAAACCATGAATCAATAAATTTCCTTGCAGGAATTTCAAGTGTAGAATTTTTTTGGGTGCATAAAAAGGTCAACTCCCTTTTTTACCATTGTTGGAAAAGGCACATTTGGCGCTCGCCAAATTTGGCGAGTGCCAAATGTGATGCAAAATGTGTCATCAAGTTTTGCGAGTGCTAAACATTTTGTTTCAATGCTTTGTAGTTTGGAAAGTGCCAAATGTGCTCTATAGAATATTTAAAATTGTGTAAGACTTGATCATAAATAGAGACCTACAAAGGGGAGAGAAAAGACTTGGATTAAGAGGCAAAGAAGAGTGTAAGACTATTTCTGGAGGGATGAATATGTAGAGAAAGATGAAGAAGCTGAGAGGAGTTTTTTATAATTAAATTTTCCCCAAACATCATCAAGAGTGACAAATTATCATCAATTGTCTCCTAATATGTGTGAGCATGCTCTTACTCACAATTTTCCTACAAAGTGATTTTTCTAACTAACAATCCAAAAGAAAAAGTAAAACTAAGAACACACCATTTAACTACACTAGGGTATAAGTAAAGGTAATACATTGTTAGGACTTGAATATTTATAAGGATTACAATTTAAAATAGATAATATGTCATGATTTGTCATAGAAGATCATAGGTTATAGCCTTTAGAGAGTGGGTTAAACATATAGGGGATGAAAAATGTAAAATTCAGATCCAATATGGATCTTTAGAGATATGTGATGAAAACCATCAACCCTATACCTTAAACCCTAATCCCTCTAACCTCAAACCTTAAACCCTCCACCCTAATTGCTCAACCTTAACCCTTAAATCATAATACCTCAACCCTCAACCCTTTACCCTCTACCGTAAGTACATTAAACCCTTGAGAATATTCCCTCAACCCTATACCTTAAACCCTAATCCCTCAAACCTCAAGCTTTAAAACCTCAACCCTTAAACCCTAATACTTCAACCCTTGAAACCCTCTATCCTATAACCTATACATTAAACCCTTAACCCTAATCCATCAACCCTATACCTTAAACCCTCAACCCTACTCCCTCTAACCTCGAACATTAAACCCTCAAGTCTTCAACCTTAATCCCATGGGAATGCTTTCCCTTTCCATAGATAGTGGGTTGAGGAACTATGGGTAGAACAAGAATATTAAAGACTTGACACTTTTTTTTTCCACACGAGTACCACCACACATCCAATGTGAGGCATAGGAGCGAGAACCAAAGAGGCTACCATAGGATGAGAAGAAGAAGGAGATGGATCAGAAGATGTAGAAGGAGAAGGCTTTAGAGCATGAGCAAGATTCCCCTTCCCTTTTGAAGGGGCCAAAGAGGTAGCTTGTTGTTGTGCTATCATAGAGGCCTTTACAAAAATAGAATACAAATAGATTGGATAACTAACCTTCAATGTTGAGCCTCTAGTCTTAAATACTTAACATAAACGTTATATAACAAATCTCCCCTCCAAGGGAGAGGTCCAACTAGGGTGGACCAGAAGTCATCCAAAGAGAATCCCCCACACAACACCGATGATTTTTCTAGCCAGTGTCATGCACCACATGCACAATGCCTTCATGGGGGAACTTGAAGTATTTATGGATTACAAAGGCAACATCATTCATATAGGCTAGCCATGTCATACCTATCTTGACTCTAAATACGCCAAACTATGGGATCACAACAAATTACACATTGATAGCCTTGAGTCCTACCAAGACTAATAAAGAAATGGTTCCCATAAGGGAAATAGAGAGTCCATCATGGGTATAGGGAGTTGTATGTGATTCTTTGTATATCTCCTTATGTAAACTATTTATAAATAAAATTTTCTCCATTATCACATTTAGTCGAATTGCTAGACCAACCAAGACACCAATTATGACATTTCCATTAATCTAGGTAGGAATCTATAATGAGGAAGGCTCCTTATTGAGTGGCTCATCATGCAAGGTGAAAGTTATATTAGGTATTGTACTTGCATTCTCTACAAGAGGGATACCCATGAATGAAACCATGTTCACATACTCAAATGGAACTAGCTCAAAAGATGTAGAAGATTATGTAACTAAGTTTGTAGAATGAGAGGGAAACAAATCAATATAAATTTGCAACTCACTATTAGCCTCAACTAATAACTTATTATAATTCTATTTATTTCCATTGAGATAGATAGTCTCGTCATCAATGTGGTCCTAAATCTCATGATGTAGGTGCAAACATCACTTAGTGTCATGTTTGTGCACTCAATGAAATTGAAAGAATTGTTGTTTTTCGTACCACTCAAGGTACGGTTCAAATAGAGGTTGAGGTTCTAGCAATATTAAAACATTTTCTTTCAACATTTTTTTAAAATAGTAGTATAAGATTCAAATAGTTTTATAAAATTCCTATTGCATCGTAGACCTTTTTCTTTAGATATAGAGACCATGTTTGTAATAGCTTTGTTCTTGCTAGATAGTGATAATACGTTTTGGTTATCGAGATAAGAGTGTGAGGATAAACCCTTGAACTAAGTAATCATCTATTGATATTCACATAATGTTGCATATAGGTGTACAAAGGAAGGATGCTTCATCAAGGAAAAATTCTCCTACCACTATTTTTGTAAGTTCCTAATGAAGACCTTCTAAACATTGGAATCAGGTAAAGGATAAGAAATTTGTGAAAATAGCACTTGATACTGAGTGATGAAGTCAGTTAACTTTTTTTGGTACCATTGCTTGCATCGAGTGAGATCAAAGAAATCCATCTTCAATCTAATGTTATATTAGAAATTTTTTAGGGATTGATTCACCAAATGATCAAACAAAAAGGCAGAATTGTTCAATAGATTGTAATACCACTCAAGGGTGGCATCCTTCAGGGATCATGGGAAAATATTTACCATCAAAGCACCATGGTAGAAGAAGTCAATGCACATAGCATTATATGAGCTGCTGAAATGGGGGAAAATTTGTGGGTGATGGTTTTGAATGGGGGTATGCACCTAACTTGCCTTCCTTATTTCATTAGGAAAAAGAGATCCCTTATGGAAATATTGACTTTCAACACTTAGGTGAGTCAATCTTAATGGAGATCTTGTTATTTTCCTTATGACTTAGGATGAGGTAAATCAACTTGAACTACACTTTTGGGAGATGAATGAAAAATAACAAATGAATTCAATTATGCAATGTAACACATGAAACATCTAAATTAAACCTTAATCTAATAAAATATAGAAAGTTTCAGTAAATCTAAGAAGGATGCACGATTTTATGAACCTGCCACAAAAAGGTTTTTTGAGTGTCCTCCTGGGACTCATTCACCCAAGAAAGAATGGGTCTTCCTATAGGGGTTCAAAATTTTCTTTTACAGTCATTTGCTCCTTGTTCTACACTCTTGCTTCTTCTGGGTTTCACAGTCAAAAATTCAAAATTATATTTTGAAAGTGAGTTTTTGTGCCTTCACAACAATGTTGACAACTTTGCAACTTTGATAACTTTTACAATTTTGCACCTTTGATAGATATTCAATTATTCTTTTAAAACCTAAGATTTAAAAAACACGTGCAAGAGGGATTTTTTTTTCATTTTTGGTGGATGGGGGTTTACCTTGGTCAAACCTTGTTTTGGTAATTAAACCTTGAAATGAAACAATGAAACATGAAAGGAATGATGAATGAAAACTTGCTATGTTACAACTCACCAAACCCTTGAGGAATACCCTTGTTGGAATAAAACTTAATACATCTCTTCAAGGTCTTGATCTTTCATGAAATGTCTTTATTGGTGATGTGATCTTCATGCTTGAATTTGGACTTGAATGCCTGAAACCTACACCACAATGTTAGCTCCAAAAACATGCATGAATGAAGGTAACTTTAAAATGATTCTTGAGGTCTTGAATTCTATAACAAATGACTAATAAATCTACTCTCGAACACCATTGACAATAATCTTAGCTCTTGAGATTGATTTCTAGAAAATCTAGGATTTGAATTGATAAAAAGAAGTTGTATTTGTAAGTAATTTTCTAATTTTCTAATTTCCTAAAAATTAAACATTACAAGCTAACCTTTGAAATTGAATTTGGGATCATAAAAAGGCTGCCAAAAAAATATTAAAATTTTTAATAAAGTAACTAAATTGCTAGGACCTATTCATTTTAGGGTGTTAAAAATGATAATTGCATTAATTAAATCGTGATTCTCCTTTCAAAAATTGCAATTAATTAGGCTTTTAGATGCATAATTGGGCCAATTAGAGGCTTAATTAAGTCTAATTTATTAAGGGACCCTAACATAGTGTGAAAATGTAAAGGAGTATATTTTTTGGCACTACAACTCAAACATGCATTTGAGGGTCTCCACAACCATCATACTTTTCAAAATTTAGAATATCCATCCCTTGAGGGATAGGAGTGTTAAAAATAGAAATAAGTAGAGGACTATAATGAGAGAAAAGTTCAAACATAGGTTTATAAGAAGAGGTGGAAAGCTCACCAACTGGTTTTGCATCTATCCCATTTTTGTAATAAAGAATTTAAGAAAAGTCAACAGATGAAACAAGACCAATCGAACCACCACCAAAGCCACTAGAGCCACTATCCCCCATACCAATAGAGACCCCACCATCAAGATCGGTATGGGCTCTAGGATTACTACTAGGAGCATTAGGAGTGGAAAAATTGAAACCAAGGGTACCTTGAGGTGGTGTTAAATAGAAGGGCTAGTCTTAGTCATACATAGCAAAACCCTAGGCATTGAGACTTTCAATTGTCTCTTACCAGTCTCAAATCTAAGGTCTTAGGTAGTGCCCAAGTTAGGATTATAGGCTAATATGTAAGTGTCCATAATGTATACAAGGCCCCAAAGAAATTCTAGACCTCTTCAGTCTTTGTCCAACATAGCTCCCAATATATTAACAACCGCAGAGGCTTTATCAAGAGTTTTTTCTTTCTCCAAGTACTTCTCAAACTCCCTGAATCTTCTATCCAGAGAAAGAAGTTGCTTTGTGGGGACCTCAAGAGCATCATCTTCCTCCATAGATGAAGTAGAAGGAGAATCATGAGGGGTATTAACATGTGTAGTGAATTCTCCAAAGTGGCTAGGGAATCAAATAGACATTCCCAAAATTACTTCCTCAAAGGTAGGACCATTAACCTTCTTATATTTCATCCCTATATGTCACAAAATCCTTCTAACCAAGTGCTTGGAGGTTGTAGACTGAGTCATAAATCTCATAAAGCTTCACGACACATGAATCTATAATGCACCCAATACACGAGAAAAATATTTTTGATATGAAGAAATGAAGAAAAGAACTTCATGTTAGGTTCACCAAAAATGTAGAGAAGGGGGATTCATCATCCCCAAGGCTCTCAAGTCATAAAAGATCCTAAAGGAACAAACTTCCCTAAACTACTTCTGACTAACTAATAATTTAATGAAGAAATGACAGGTTGAAAAGGAAGGAAAAATAGAACTCTGATTCTTTTTAGATTATGATAGATTTTTTCTAGAATTAGTTGAGTAGACTACATAGGTATCAAGCTATTAACTAGAAAACTCTCTATCAGAGGACATAAGTACAAGATTTGGACTTTAGAACGCAATTTTGGAGTCTCAAGGATGCATTGACATCTTGTATGGATAGAGGGTCAAGTAACAACCAAAAACTCACAGAGTCTACTGGTGACACAAATATTGAAATTTTGAAATATGATAAAAAATAATTGAAATGTGAGGTACAACAAGAAGAATACTATAAAAACTACTCTAATAGTGGAATTACAAAGAAAGGAGAAGAATGCCAACTCATGTATGGTCCAATTCTCTAGCTAGCTTCAAGCAAACGAACAACACCTACACACAATGATAGAAAAAAGTTTGGGGTTGTGTTTGGAACTTAGCTTAGTAAAGTCCTTGTTTTGGTGTTTTAATCTCCACAAATAGCCAAATATGAAATGATATAGAGAAGGTGATATAGAAGAGAATAAAAATGACACAATAAAGTAGAGAGAAATGACAACCTAAATGCTACTCTACAAGAATGATAATGCTAGAAAATAAAAATACACATCAACCCCCTTTCTATGAGCACTCAAGGCTAAGAGAGGAAGAAGAAGATATATGAGACCATTCCAAAGAGATCTAAAGCTTCATAAAACCACAATGACAATGGTTTTGGAGAAAGAAGACATTGTAGAAGCCAAGAAAGAAGCTAGTAGCAACATGAAAGAGTGAGAATAGAGCAAGAATGATCAAGAAGTGTTGCAAGAATGAGAGAGGTTGATAGAAGTTGATAGAATTGTTGGAGAGAGTGAAAGAATGAAGTTTGAATTGGTAAATGGAGGTAAATAGTTTATTTCATTAGCCAAGAGTTGGAAGGGAACATTACATTCACAAGCACCCAAGAATCGTAATGCTTTTAGAGATTCTTGATCTATAGGAATCTTTGTCAGGACAACAACATAATGCATGGACATCCATGTAGCGTGCATGCATCCCCAACAAAAATTACCTCACCAACACAAAACAACAAGGAAACATGGGAAAAGTGAGATAAAAGAAGTGGGTATAATTTACATTATCGAACTTGTAAGGCTAAGATGAAGGTAAGTTAATGGGAAATTTTTCTAGGTGAAAATTTACACCATTACAAGTTTTCTAAGAGATAAAGTTGCTATGAATGAAGTAAAGTTGGAATATGTACCTACAAAGGATCAAATAGCAGACATTTTCACAATGGCTCTTTCAAAACATACATTTGAGTATCTTAGAAACAAGTTAGGGGTTATTTCCCCTCATTTTTTCAACTAGATGCATAAGATGGTGCATCTGTCTAGTGGTGCAATTCAAGATGAATTATTTGTCCTAGATTGATGAAGGCTACCTCTCAAGAGGAGTAGGTAGTGTTTTCTTTGGTTGGTGCAATCAAGGGGGCGTATCTTATGCCTAAAAGTGAGAGAGAGAAGTGAGGTGTGTAGGTGTTGTCCTTTTTCATTGATGTCAAAGGAGAGTTAATTCTTAAAAACATAGGGAACGAACTGTAAGAAAAGTGGAGAGAGAGAGAGATGTCCAGGTAAGGGGGAGAGTTGCTTGAGTGTTGGAAATAGAAAATTATTTTTGTTGTTGATGATTTTTAACAAGTGTTGTCATCAATGACAAAGAGGGATATTGTTTCACTATGTTGTCATTAGTGTTGTCATTGATGTCAACATCTAGTGTGGTCATGATGTGAAGGTGTTTATGATGTTGACTAGTTGTTACAGATGTAGTAGGGGCACTTGGTTTCCAAGTGCTCTTGAGAAAATTTGTATATAAAGAGTTTACAAGGTGTCAAGGGTGTGTTTTTTGTTGTTCTATGAATTTCTTCAGTCTTGAAGTTGTTATTATGTGGTTTGGATGTGATGATTAGAAGCATTTTAAGGTGTTATATCTAGAGTTTTAGTTTTTGGATCATGTGTTAGTAGAAGATATGTTTGAAAATGTATGGCTTGTGAAGAAGGATATCTAGGAGAAATGGAATTGCTCCACATTTCTCCATGTTGAAGTTTCTTTTCTTGTAGATTTGGGAATGTGCTAATGATGCTTCTATCTATCTTCCCTTGGATGGTTTGGTGTTTAGCTATTTCGTAATCTTGGTTCATGAATTATATCTGAGTGGTATTTTGACTAGTTACACAAGATGATAACATTTTCAATTTCATTTGTTTGAGCCAATGATTTTGAATATTTTTTTGGTGTTGGAATATTTTAGTATTTTTTGTAATATTGCTACATGGTCCATAGGATTTTTTCAGACTTAGTGAAATGTGAATTTGGTTGCTTGGTAGTGTTAATGCCATTTTGGCCAACCTGGCGTGTTAGCAATATTTTCGGATGTTCTTTTTGGTTTTTGGAATCCTAGTGTAGCATGTTGGTGTAGAATTAGATCCTATTTAACCCTTGGTGTGGTCTACCTTCACTTCTTTCCACTGCGAAAGTGTTTGGTGCCGACCCATTTGGTGGTTGCACGTTTAAGGTGCATGCATATCATTGAAGTTGATTTGGAGAAGGTTATTCATTGTTGTGGAAAATATATATGCAAGGTAAATTTTTAGAGAAGTGTGTAGTGAGATGTGGTACAAAATTATGTATGTGTGATCAAGTGTTGTGATCTAAGTGCAAGCATGAACGCCTAAGACTACCAAAAGTAGTGAATAGAAGGTTTCTATATTTCAATGTTCCTAAAGTTGTTGGAGGTAGTGTGTTGATGGTTATAGATGTTTGTGGTGGATTCTCCTATTTCTCAGAGATAGTGAACCTCCTTATAACAATCTCTTTCTATTCTCTTGTATTCCAAAAAAAGTGATCTTCCTAAGCAATAAGACCTTGGTAGTGGGGCTTTCCTTCTTTTAGATAATGAGTCCTTTGGGAAGTGAGCCCTTTTGGAAGTGATCCTTTTGTAATTAATGTTGATATTCATATAGTGAGCTAATCCCCATTGTGGTTTTTCCCTTATTAGGTTTTCCATGTAAAATTTGGTGTTCTATTGTGTATGGTTGTTGATATGTTGATATTTCATTTGTTTACATTCATGTTGATGCTTAATAAGGGTTTAAAGATTAATAAGGGTTTGAAGGTTTTAATGCACAACTAATTCATCCCCCCTCTCAGTTTTCCTATGTTTCTTATAGTTACTTTGACTAAGAATATCTTTTCATGTGTTAAATGTAAATAATTTAAGGAGGGAGACCTAAGATTTGCGTAATTTTCCTCAACTGCAATACTCCTTTATATTTTGAGATTATATGTGGATGGTTAGGATATATATAATAATGGCTAGTTTGATTTCATATAACAATGGTAGGGCTCACTATGGAGGTGGGTTCATTTGACTATAACTATGAACATATATTATGGTTAATAAATTAGATACTATTTATTTTTAGTTCTAGGTTGACTATCTATTTGGTGAATCAATTTTCCATTGGCTACTCTACTCATGTTCCATAACTTATAGTATTATTCATAGTGAACTTGGTAGATGTCATGCAACCAATATCTAAGATTTTATCCCTTCTTTTTATGGCTTATGGGCCCTAATAAGTTTTACTATCATATATATATAATTTTTTTAAATGTAAACTTACATAAGAGGTACATAAGATTAAGAGATACCTCTATATATAAAAAAATGTACTTAAAAATAAATTTTAAGTAACTGAAATAAATTTATAGTATTATAATACGTCACATTATTGATGATGGTTAGAAAATAGGGTTTACCAAAATGAAATGAATCAAGATGATAAACCACTAGATTTCTCCACACTAATCACTATAATTCATGCAATTATGAGGGCCAAAAGATGCAAATAATAATCAAAAATTGATCTAAACTATTATAGCAACTATGAGGGGAGTTTTTAGAGCTCAAAAAAGTGTGTACCTTGCTACAAGAAGTCTCTTTTTAGGGCACAGAGGACTCATTCGCCTTTAGCAGTGAATGTTTCCCTTTTAGGGTTTCTTAAATTGAGATTTAAGTTAGTTTCCCTGATGTTCGCACTCTCAGATTCCTAGTTTTTATCTCCCAAAAACCTATAATTAATTTTGTTGCTTCAATTCTTTGTTCTTGCACTATTAAGGTCAATCTTGCAACTTGACAACTTTGACAATTTTTCTCTAAACTTCTTGTCCACTTGATCTTCAACCTATAAATCTACAAACACACATTCAAGGAGAGAAAAAATTGTTGATTTTTAGTGAATAGGGGTTTTCCTAAGTCAAACCTCATTTAGGTAATTAAACCAAATGATGAAATAATTAAATTGAAGCATGAATATGAAATGATGCAATGTTGATACCTTGGAAGCTATCTTGGAAGATAAATCTACAATCTAACATGTAGTGGCCATGAAGAATGTATATCTTGATCTCAAATAAGATGTAATCAATCCTTGCAAGTAGATCTTCAATGCTACATCAACTATCTTAGCTCAACAATATGCATGAAATCATTAAACCCTTGATATGATGATATGATCTTAAATTGTTGCAATAAACTTTTGATAATCTTCCTTGAAATGCCTTTGAAAATGCTCTTGAAGTGCTCTATGATGCTCTCTTGAAATTGCTAGGACGTCTTGTAAAGCTGCTAGGAGAAACAATGTGAATTAACCCCTTATTTATACTAAATCAAGAGATTAACCCTCAAAATTCAAACAATTCAAGCCAACACTAGATCTAGAAACAAACATTATTAAATTCCCACTAGAATGAAATTCAAAAATGGGGCCTCATTAAGGGAGGACCCATTCAACACCTAGGGTGAATGGGTCTTCACACTATTTTCTAGGACCTTGCCTTCAGGGAATAAAGAACATCAAAAACCCATGTAGAATCTGCCAGAAAAGGGGGGTCCTATAGAGGAAAGACTAGGTGGTGAATGGGTCCTAGCACCAATTTCTAGGACCTTGATTTTTCCCAATTAAATATTATGTAATTTGAATTATGGGTGTTAGGATAGATCTTTGGGAGGTGTCATAAATAAGGCTTAAATGTGAATTAAAGGGGCCAATTAACTCTAATTAGCCACAATTAATTAAGAGGACCCTAGATAAGTGTGAAAGTGCGTTACAACACTTTACAACACCATAAATAGGGTACACATTAAGCTCATTTCATTAAAAAGGAGACCAAGGTTAAATGTGAAAGTGTACAACACATTACAACATTAAACCTCAACAAAATTAGGTTAATTCAATTACAATTATTCCCAAATCAAGCAAGGAAAAAAGGATACTTTTTCCATCACTACAATTATGTATCTATAAATTTAGTATGATGACAATAAAGGTAGATTGTAATCAAGTATTTTTAAAATTATTAAAAACCTAACACATACAAAACTAATAAAATATAAAACACAAATTTATACACACACACACGTGCACAAACATGTACATATATACGTGTATATATACATATATACATATATTTACATATATACGTGTGTATATATATATACATATATGTACATATATACATGTATATATATACATATATACATATATGTATATATGTGTGTGTGTGTGTGTTTACTGAATAGGTTAAATAATCCAGATCAAATAAATTCAAATAATAGGAAATGACAATAATTATCAATAAAAATTAAATGATCTAAAAACCTAATCTCAATGAAGTGTGTGCACAAAAATATGAAAACATAATAGCATAAACCAATCTAACTAATCTACTTTGCTTCCACTAAAAATTATTAGTCTTACTCCATTGCAAAGTATAAATTTATGTTATTTGAATAGTATGCAGATTGCTAAAATACTTAGCATAACCTTGTTAGCAAAAGCCTTGCAAAAACCAATTATAGTTTGGTTGCAAATTCAAGGAGAGATTGAATGGCTAAATGATGAGTATTTTATAGCTTTCACGGATTTTAGATCAATGGTGTACGATGTGAGATGAGATTTATGGATGAGAATTGTTAAAAGATCATGAAGAATGTGTATGAATGTGCATGGATATATGAAGTAGAGTGAGTGAACTTATTTTTCAGCGATCTCACTTGCTCAGTAAATTTAGGATTAGAAGAATAAAGATAAAATTCCAATATACTTAGCAAATAAATAAAATAATGATTTTATTATTTTTAGAGGAATGTGTAAATTAAATAATTTATTTAATTTAAGAGGAATAATTAGTTAATTTAAAATTATTTAATTATGAAAGATGAAAGGGATGTATGATTTTAATTAAATAATTAAAAAAAATATTTAATTATAGGGATAGAAGAATAACTATAAATTCAAATAATAAGAAATGAAAATAATATTCAATAAAACATTTCAAATGATCAAAAAACCTAATCTCAATGAAGCGTGTGCAAATAAGTGTGCAAATAAATATGAAAACATAATAACTTAAACCAATCTAACTAATCAACTTTACTTTCAGTGAAACTTCTTAATCTTATTCCATTGTAAAGTGTAAATGTATGTTATTAAAAGAAGCCTTGCAAAAATCAATTATAGTTTAAGTGCAAATTCAAGGAGAGATTGAATGGATAAATGATGGGTATTTTATAGTTTTAAGGGATATTGGATCAACAGTGTAGGTTGTGAGATGAGATTGATGGATGAGAATTGTTAAGAGATCATGATGAACGTGTATGAATATACATGGATAGATGAAGTGGAGTGAGTGAATTGAAGTTAATTTTTAGTCAACTCACTTGGTTACTAAATTTAGGATTAGAAGAATAAAGATATTATTGGTATAATTAACAAATAAATAGAATAATAATTTTACTTATTTTTAGAGGAATGCACAAATCAAATAAATTAAATAATTTATTTAATTTAAGAGAAATAGTTAACTAATTTAAAATTATTTAATTATGAAAGATGAGAGATGCATGATTTTAATTAAATAATTTAAAAATATTTAATTATAAAACGCAATAATAACTAGAAATTAATTAAATATTTAAAAATAGTGCATAGATTATTATGTTGAATAAATCTTAAGATTTGCATGTTCTCTAAATACAAAGATTTAATATAATTTTTTTATTTAAATAAGTTTTATTATTTTTTTTTGAAAGATAATCAACATTCAATTTTGATGATGATCTATATATAGTAAAAACAAATCATATCAAATAAATATAATAATAATAATAAATTATTTCAATTGAAAATGATATATCAATATGTATATTATTTATTTGTCTTTCAAATATTTTATTTATAGTTAAAATCATGGGGAGGCTTTAATGTGTGATTTTAGTTATAAAAATACCACCGTTTTTTTCCTTTTAAAAAGAAAATCTAAGCGCGCGTTTATTAGTGGCTGAGCTATTTATAGGGTTGTACTGCATGGAGCTATGTACAGCAGTTGACGGACATTACTATGTTTTTTCTTCCTTTCTTGTAGGATCTAACAGTATAACTATGGAGGATAAGCTTGGTTTCTTGCAAATACGGGGAAAAGAAAAGAAAAGGAATTGGGCTCCTGTCGATATGGGTCGAAAGAAAATTGAGATGAAGGAGATAGCGGATGCGACGAAGAAACTCACAACATTTAAGAAGCGACGTCAAGGATTGTTTAAGAAAGCTGAAGAACTGGGAATTCTTACCTGTTGCCAAACTTTGATATTATTATTTTCAAGCACGGGAGAGCTATTTCAATACTCCAATACGAGCTTATCAGATATGTTGGAGAGATACAAACAAAATAGACAAAGGCCTGAATCGTCAGAAAGGAGGAATGATGATTTACAATTGCTGAGGGAACTTCAAGAAAAGCCCGAATCGTCAGAAAGGAGGAATGGTGATTTAGAATTGGTGAGGGAATTTCAAGAAAAGCCCGAATCGTCAGAAAGGAGGAATGATAATTTAGAATTGGTGAGGAAATTTAAAGAAAAGCCCGAATCGTCAGAAAGGAGGAATGGTGATTTAGAATTGCTGAGGAATCAGATTAAACGGTTAGAGTTACTGATAAGACGGCTCCTGGAAAACCAGCTTTCAGGTTTGAATTTGAAAGATATACAGGATCTTGAACAGCAGCTAGAAGGTGCAATCAGTCGAATCAAGGTTACAAAGGAGAATTGGGTTTTTGAGAAAATGAAACAATTTGAGAATACTCGCCGTCTTATTATGGAGAATATCAATTTACGCAAGAAATTAGAGTGTTTTGGTACGCATACTCCTTTGTCGCAGGCCTCACACCAAGACACGACCATGATTTCGATGGATTCAGTAGCAGTTGAAGAGGAATCCACAGATCTATGTGTATAGACTTAAATATTGGCTGAGAATTTTCTCTTTGTAGAAATTACACTGTTTTGTTCCTGATCTTATAGTTAGCAAGTTGAATTAATTTGATTTTTATTAGTGTCTAATAGAGACCAAAATGGATTAGGGTAGATTGGCTTCGGCAGTTTTGCTGCAGCTGTGTTGTTTGGCCAAGCATTTGTTTGTCGACACTTTTGAAAAAAAGTTCAGACCCTTCCAAAAACTCCTTACTATTAATTAAAATTTTCTTTGATAGATGATTCCCCTGTCATATCTCATGCAATATTTACATATAAAAAGGCATTTATAATATATATTTACATAAGAGGTGCAAAAGTTATAGAAAGAATGGATGAAATTAAAGAATACTTCTATATCTTAGAAATGTACTTTAAAATATTTTAGGTAATTAAAATAAATATATGTTATTATAATATCTTAGATTAATAGAATATGTTTTAAAAATTATATATATATAAAATTAATTTGCTATATGCTACATATAGTGTGAGATTTGAGCTTGAAACAAGTCTCACATTGTAGAAAGGTAAACTAGTTGTTGTTTAATGGTAAAAACCTCCAAAATATGAGGTGAAAGCTTCCAAAATCTCACTTATTATGTAAAAGACATATATGATATATATATTGATTTTCCAATTGGATGGGAACATTTTATTTTCATTTAGAGTATTTTTTGCCAATTTGATGGTAACTTTTTTTTTATTTGCATTACTTTATGTTTTATATTTGCATGCAAATATTTCAAAATTAGATAACAATGCCTAGTTTCTTTAAGCAAAAACTCTAGATTTGTCTAAGTTTATTTCATTCCATTATTTAGTACTTATTATTAATTATTTAATCTAACCACAGGAAACTATTGCAGCACATTGCATCCATACACACCTGTGCACAAACACATACTCTCTAACATTTGAACTTTTTTTAGGTGAAAATACTAATATATAAATTATTATTACATATCTTTATATGGGTAAGAAAATAAAGTAATTATATGTATATGTATATGCATATGTATGTATATGTATACATATATACATATATGTGTATACATACACACAAATATATATGTATAGATACATATATACATATATGTGTATGTATGTATACATGTATATGTGTGTTATATTTATTTATTTATTTATTTATTATGAGCAGGTTAAATAATCTAGATCAAATGAATTCAAATAATAGGAATGACAACAATAAAAAAAAAACAATTCAAATGATAAAAAAACATCTAATCTCAAGCATGTGCACATAAATCATAATAATGTAAACCAATCTAACTAATTTATTTTACCTCCACTAAAAATTCCTAGTCTTAATCCATTGTAAAGTATAAAATTATGCTATTTGAATAGTATGTGGATCCCTCAAATAATTAATGCAACCTTGTTAGAAAAAGTATTGTAAAAATCAAGTATAGTTTATTTACAAATTAAAGGAGAGATTGAATGGGTAAATGATGGGTGTTTTATAGATTTCAAGGATATTAGATCAAAGGTGTAGGATGTGAGATGAGATTGATGGATGAGAATTGTTAAGAGATCACGAGGAATGTGTATGAATGTGCATGGATAGATAAAGTGGAGTGAGTGAGAGTGCACTGAGGTTGATTTTTAGCCAACTCACTAAATTTAGAGTTGATCACTAAATTTATGATTAAAAGAATAAAGATAGAATTGCTATAATTAGAAAATAAATAAAATAATGATTTTAATTAAATAATTAAAAATTATTTAATTATGGAGACGCACAAATAACTAGAAGTTAATTAAACTAGCACTTCACCAAAAGGAGGTTCAAGGATTACATCAATAGAAAATTAGTGATAATATGTGTATGGGTGTGTATGAATGCAATGTGTTGGATTAAACAATTAATAATAAGTGCTAAATAAATTTAGAAACGTCTAGATGTTTTCTTTAAAAGATTGGGTATTATATTGATTTTGAAATATTTACATGCAAATGTAAAAACAAGGAAAGTTGTCATCAAGTTAGGAAAAAAAAAATTGCAAATGGAAATAGAATATTCCAACAAATCAATATGTCTCTCACTTTTATATGATAAGTGAGATTTTAGAGGATTTCATATGATATTTTGGAGGATTTTACCATTAAGACTAGGGGAGAGGGCCAGTAGTCGTGCGGGCTAACTTTGTCAACATGTAGCCATTGACTGGAATATCATAGAACCTTCGTTTTTTTTTTAAATGTGGATTGGCCTCTTATCTATCTATAACTAAGGTTTGGAGGTTTGACTCATCATGCAACTCATCACATTAGCACATCTATTGAGAAGTGTCTAAAATTTGACTTTTTAAAGATTCGACCAAAACTTAATCATGAGAAACCCAATAGTCGAACAAAAAAATACTATTTGTTGCTTGTAAAATATCATATTTTTTATTTAAAATAAATTAATATGCAACTTAAATGGACCAAAAACTTATTGGTAATCATAAATCTTTGATATCTCTAACTTTTATATTCAACACATATGAACCAATACTTGAACACAAAAAAAATATTTGTTGTTAGTCGATAGGCTATATATAGAATGTACTCTCAGCAGATATACAACTCTTTTTTCGTTAATATACAGTGTACACCTCTTTTTCATCGATATACAGCTCCCATAAAAATCTCCGTCCCGTATATATATTTTTCTCGACGAAGAATTGTTTATCTTCTTTGATAATTTAATTTGACCCTGCGTAACCGACGGAATATGCAAAAATGTAACCCGACATATTGAATTCTGTTACCCCCGAATGCAGGCAATTGCATTGAACTTAAAACAAATTTAAAAATTTTAATTAATGAGTATTCGCCGCCAAATGTGCAGTTGAAAGGGTTAAATTGAAAGCAGTGGAAGTGCCCCATTTTATTTCGTTTCTGCAATAAAGAAACAATAAGGAAGAAGAAACAATTATAAGAAGGCACGTGTATATTCACATTGATTGTTAGACAAGGTTAATGCAATGTAACTTTTTTGTTTTTTCGGTGGTTTCTCTCGATTGTAATATTTTAAATTTAATTTTTAAAAGGGGATTTAATTGTAAAGAAAATAATTTAATTTTACCATTTATATAGTAAAGATATTTAATGGTTTTAATAATAGGAAGTTAGAGAAAATAAATTGAGGAATAGAATATAAATTAATGAAGAGAATAGGAGATATATTATTTGATTTATAGAATTTTTTTTTTTTTTGAAAACAAAGGGGTAAAAACTTTATTAGAAATCAGAACATAGCATTACAATAATAATCAAGGGACCCAGCCCTAAAAAGCAAGGCGCAAACCCCACAACATAAAACAACATCAACTATCCCCATGTATCCTCCTATCCTCCTCCAAGAACCAGTCCAAATCCAGATGCAGCTCAGGGTTAACCTGATCCCAATCCTCAACCTTCCAACCACTATCATGCTCAGAGGCCCATTTGGCCAAGCAGTCGGCAACACGATTCCACTCCCTCGGGATGTGAACAAAGGATGCATCCTCCATCCGAGAACTAATCTAAAGAATTCGTTGAACCAGTGAAGCCAACTGCCAACTTATATCAGATATCTTTCGCTCATTCAACAGATTAATCAAAATCTGTGAATCAGCTTCACATATAACCTTTCGCCATCCCAAAACAAGGGCCCTCTCAATAGCATAAAGAATTGCCAGACCCTCCATGAAGTTAACAGTCTTCACCCCTTCATGTATAGAGAATAGAAAAATCACTGACCCAGCTGAGTCCCTGCCTACCCCACCAATCCCAGTAGGCCTAGGATTTCCCCTAGAAAAACCATCAGTACTGATCTTTAAAAATCCATTTGGAGGAGGTAACCACCTTCCAACCCGTTGAACCCTCTTTTTCCCATGCCTACAGTTCCTGGAACTGACAAAAGACGAATGAATTTCTTGAAAACCCATTTTGGCCACCAGCTCATCATTACCTCTCTCCAAGGGGAAAACCACATCACATTTAGCTAAAACTGACTCCTACACCATTCCTAGCATACGCATCCACACTTGCCAACCCACCAACTTCTGATCACAAAAAATTTTGTGGTTCCACTCCAACCATATCTGCCAAAGCAGAAAGGTAGGGTCCACGAACCAAACTTCCTGCAAAAAGGAAGCCATAGAAGGAGGTCTTCCCATACTATCCCAGAATTCAACCAAAGAGCACGCATGAATACAAGGAAGCTTCCACACCTCCCACCACCAATGCCAAAGTTGCACAACAAAGGGGCACCAAAAGAACAAATGCGAAGAATCCTCTTCCGCTCCCCCACACAAAACACAAATTGAAGGTCCTTGAAATCCCCGTTTACGAATGTTATCCCAGGTCAAGCACTTATTCCAAGCCAAAGTCCAAACAAAGCAGTTGCATTTAGGCCACGAGAGTTTATTCCACACCCTTTTCCACCAATGAACCTCAGCCCCAGTAAGCTTTTGAGCCAATAACACCTGATAACCAGAAGCAACAAAGTAAACCCCCTTAGGATTATGGGTCCAAGTAAGAATATCCTCTTCCAAAAGAGAACTACAACTCCTACTATGAAGAATCTTGTGAAGCTCAGCACTTTCTTCCGCAAGTCCCAAATCTGGCCACTCTGTGGGATCCTTCCAATGAGCTACCTCCAACTGACCAAAAGAAGCAACAGACTTGAAGTCACTCACCCTAGCCCAACCAGCCTCGAGAAATCTTTGACACAAAGGAAGTAGGTTGGGGAACTGAGAAGTAAGTGGAGGGAATCCAACCAAAAGAGAGCTTCAGTGCCCCGTCTACAAATCCAAAATAAACCTTCCTTGATAAGCTTCGCACCCTTCTGAAGAATACTCCAAATCACTGAACCTTTCCCCTCAAAAGGGTATCGAGGGAGATCCTACCGTGGAATCCTCGGGAAATACTTATGAGATAATATCCTAGCCCACAGCTGATCCTGTTCCACACACCATCTCTAGAATAGCCTAGCAACCATAGCCACTCTGGATAATGCAAACTGTCGAAGACCAAGACCACCAAATTGCTTTAGGCTGCACACAACATCCCACTTGACCAGGCTCCACTTGGAAGATGACAAACTTCTTGCCCATAAGAACTGCCTTTCAAGAGAGTCCAACTCCCTCAGAAAACCCATCGGAGCCACCTAAAGCATACATCTATAGGTAGGGAGAGCCTGCACCACCAACTTGAGAAGTTGAACCTACCCCACAAAAGACAACCATCTATGGGTCCAATGATTAACTTTTGCATGGAGCTTATCAATAATATTCTGCCAAGAACCCTTGGGAAGATGGTGAACAAAAATTGGGAAACCCAAATATGTCAAAGGGAGAACCCCTATCTAAAACCTCAAGATATTAACAATTCTTCTCTGTATGCGGGTCGGCGTATTGAAGAAGAAGATGGAAGACTTCTCCTCATTAATCAATTGCCTCGAAGCAACAAGATATATGTCCAACACCTGCCTCAAGTTATTAGCTTCCCTAACAGCAGCCATCCCCATCAGGGCAGTATCATCAACAAACTGCAAATGAGATTGCAGAGGAAAGTCTCCACCCCATCCCCAACCCTGAATGATGCCAAGCTCCACCCTTCTTTTCAACAAACGTCCAAGGCTGTCCACAAGAAGCAGAAAAAGATACGGAGAAAGAGGATCCCCTTGGCGCAAACCCCTTGAGGCACCAAAAATTTCAGAATGATCTCCATTTATCAACACTGAGAAGGAAACAGACGTGACATAACTCATGACCCATTGGATCCACTCCTCACCAAAACCAAAAGAAACAAGGATCTTCTGCAAAAAAAGACCATTTAACCCTGTCATAAGCCTTAGCCATATCCAGCTTAATGAACATAGCCTTCTCGTGGGAGTTGTCCATGGAGTGGATGGTCTACGTAGCAATGACAACCCCATCAAGAATTTGTCGACCCGCCACAAATCCACTCTGTTCCTCTGAAATCAACACTTTAAGCCACTTCTTCAATCTCTCAGCCAATAACTTCGAAATGATTTTATAAGCCACATTGCAAAGAGAGATAGGCCGGAACTGAGATAACCTATCGGCCCCTTCACACTTGGGTATGAGAGCAAGGAAGGTGGAATTCAGAGCACAAAGCATTTGTTTATTCCTCTGGGACTCAAGGATAACTGCCAGAAGATCCAGCTTTATGATATCCCAGAATTCCTGAAAAAATTCAATCAGGAAACCATCGAGACTAGGAGTTTTACCCCTCTTCATCTGAAACACAATCCCCTCCAGCTCATCAAGAGAGATATCTTTCATTAGATACCCATTCGCCTCCCTAGAGACCAGCTGAGGAATACAAGAAAATACCTGTGCTTCCTCAACAGAGCCCCCTCGTGAATCCTCCCTAAATAAAGTAGCAAAATACTGAGATGTCTCAACAGAGATTTCCTTAAACAAGGCAAGACGTTCACCCCTATCATTCACCAGAATAGGAATGGAATTACCATGCCTCCTGTCCTTCACAAAATTGAAGAAGAAGGCCTGGTGTTTTTATCACTTTCTTGTAACCATTCAACCCGGGCCTTTTGCTTCCAATAGATTTCTTCCCGCAATTCAAATTCCTCAACCACTTTCAGAGTCTTAGCCTCTTCCCTTAGAAGATCCTCAAAGGCCCCATTCTCACGAATCAACCGCGTAATATTATTCAACTCCTCCTGAGCAGCAACTTTAGCATGAAAGATATTACCAAAACATCACCGATTCCACCTTTTAAGCTGATATTTGACAAACTGAAGAAGCTTGGAGAATATGTACATTGCCATACCAAAAGTTGGTCTACCAATCCTCCACCACTCAGCCACATGTTCATGAAGAGTAGGATCATGTAACCACATAAGCTGGAACTTGAATGAGGGAGAACGAGGCCCACGAGCAGAGATAATACTAAGCTTAATAGGCCAATGATCAGAACCTCTCCAATCAAGAATTTTAGATTGAGTGGACCATAAGTCTCCAACCCAATAACAGGAAACCAAGAATCGATCCAACCTCTCAGCAACACAACTCTCACCAATTCTCCTATTAGTCCAAGTGAAGCGACCATTGGCAAAACATCAATAAGATTTAATTCAGAAATGCTATCTCTGAATAACAGAGCAGAAGGCTCCAACCTAGGAATTCCACCTCTTTTCTCAGACAACTCCACAATAGCATTAAAATTACCAGCCATAACCCACGGATGGTAAGGAGCTAAGCTACGAACAAAACAAAGATGGGACCATAGAAGTTGTTTACCCAGAAACTCAATAGGAGCATACACATTAGAGAGGAGAATACACTCACCAGTCTCATACCAAGAGGCGACTAGGGACATAGAGGATCTAAAGGACACCCACCAGAGAGGGAAAATCTTCTGAGGGTTCCAAAAGCAAGCCACCCCTCTGGAAGCACCAAGAGCCCCCACACACTGGCATTCACCATATTTCCACATCTTAGGAGCCATGGCCAACATATTATCTACAGATAATTTAGTCTCCTGAAGAAAAAGAACATCCGGAGAATGATTCCTAACCAAATCACGAACAGCTTTTTGTCGAGGGCCACTGTTCAAGCCCCTTACATTCCATGAGAGAACAATCATTTTTGGGGGCATGAAAAATGTGAATCCAGAGTCTTGACTGACCCTGACTCCACCAAAGTTTCCCTAGTTAGTTTAATCTTCTCCATATCCTTTTCCTTCCTAGCTTGGAAATCTTGTCACCAACCCCTTTCTTCGGTTCATTTTGCTGAATACCCAAATGAGAAGAGGCCAAAGAGCTCTTCCCCACATCCGTGCCTACTTTTAGGGGCAATGGGGAACCACCTCCACCACTCTTCGAAGCTCCAATAGTAGATTCTTGTTCAATCTAGACAGTCAATTGTTGATCCGTATCCATCTGCCCAACCCCAATCTCTTGCACAACCTACATGGCCTCCAATGGTGGCCCATCCTGTCCTGTACCCAAAGTTCCCTGATTCAAGTTCAGCAACCCCAGATTCACTTCCTCCTGGCTGACATCATCCAGCACCTCAAACCTATTAAAAGTTTTGTCATCCTGCCTCTCCCTCAAGGTCCGCTTCTAGCCCTGATTCCTATTGGGAGCCTTGATAGGGACATAACCATCATCTCCATTACCATCACTCGGAATAGGCTCCTTTCCATTATCAGTCCTAGGTGGATTATGAGAAGGCTGAGAAGGTTGGGGTACCATAGGCTTAGCCCTAGGGCACCTATGCTACAAGTGACCATATTCGTGACAAAGACTACATCGAAAAGGCAGGGTTTCGTAATCTAGTTGTTGCACCCAAGTATATTATCCAGCACTCACTTCAACAGAATCTGGCAGTGGCTTGCTTAAATCAATTTCTACACAAATACGAGCAAAAGTCATTACCTTTTTAAACTGCGTCTGTTGTGAAGACCCAACATGTTTATCGAGCATTGAAGCTACCAAATGCAACACGTCATCCCGCCAACACTCAACTAGAAACCATGGCAGCTGAATCCAAACTGGGATCCAACTCGGTATTGCCTCAGTCGGGTTGAAGCTAGCATGCCATGGCTTGATAAACAAACCCACCTGGTTATAAAAATAGGGGCCACCCTCGAAGACCTTATTCCGATCTGCCATGCAATCAAAAGAGACCATAAAAAAGTTGTTCACAAGGAGCCTAATCTCCATCTCCCCCTCCGGCATCCAAGTTCGCTGAGCCCAAGATTCCAAAAATTGCAGCGAGACTCTCAAACCCATGAACTTGCAATAAAAAGAGTGCCTTGAATAGTATTCAATATCATTTACAAGCATTTCCATCGGGATAATCAACTTCGGTCGCTCTTTACATCTTTCCAAACACCCATTAATCTTTGTTATTCGGGAACCACTAACCGATCTTAGATCATTCATCTCCATCTCTGAAGAAAACAACGTATTATCAAAAACATTCACTCCATGCGCTGAAGGCTTCGAACCAAATGCTGATCGGAAATCTAATTTGGGGCTAGCCCCAGATGTTTCCCCACCTGGCATAGCAAAAAACAAGATCCCCAGAAGGCATGTAAACCCCCGGGACACTTTTGCAAGAAATGGAAAAAGGAAAAACCGCAAGGGAAGGATCAAACCCCTTCCACCCACAAGCCACCCTAACAGCAGCAAGAAGGCCTCCAAAAAAGATAAAACCCCACCACCACAGCCTCGATAGCTTCAGAAACCCCCCCCCCCCCACAAGTGAACACCATCTTCACTTCATCCCAACATAGCAATCTCCTCATTTTAGATTCAATTTACAAAATTTATTTCTATATTTATATTTATATATTTTTCTATTGGCGTAATCCTTGCAACCTTTCTGGTGCAAGTGCTAATTATAAAAAAAAACACATGATTATTTAAAATACACCTTATATCAAACAAAAATGGACCGATAGTTGAACACTAAAACATTTTGAAAATCCTTCATAATGGGAAAATTCATGGTATTTATTGTGCTCACCTTTTATATTTGTGATAGGAAAAACTATTAATATAAATATTTCAATGCTTGTACATTGCTACCCCAATAGTCGTACACATAAGAACAATATTTTTTCACTATGATAACAATAATTGTTTAAATGAGTGTCTTATTTTATTAAATGAGGATTTTATTTTTTAAATGACACACTTATAGTGGATAGTTGTGATATTTTATTTGAGACAAAAAAAAATACTTATTTCACTTCTTCATGAATGTATTTATGTTTTTTTAATATAACATTGAGAGGTTTTCATGTGTTCAAGTATGGGTCCACTTTTGATCAACACTTAGTTATTTTTTATTTACATTTGGACTATTTATTTACAATGTATAGTATAAATATGTCGTAAGATTGGATATTATAATCACAATTGAGTGCATGACTATTGGACCCCGCACGACTATTGGCCCCTCTCCCCTACTGATTTACCATTAAAAGATAGTTGAAACTTGTTTTTTGGAAACTCAACAATTGTTGCCTAAACTTGTTTCAGGCTCAAATTTCACACTATATTTGTTTCAAGCTTAAATTTGGCACTAAATGTAGTCTATAATAAATTAATAAAAATAGTGCATAGATTTTTTTTACATTTTTGTAAATATATTTTTTAAATAAATCTTAAAATTTACATGCACTCAAAATATAACTATTTTCATTTGATATATATTTTTCCTTATTTAAATAAATTTCATTTAATAAATAATTTTTAATATTTTTTCTTTAGAAGATAATCAACCAAAATCGTGATCTATTTATAGTAAAAATAAATTAAAAAATAAATAATTAAATTATTGAAAAAAATCATATTTTAAAAAAGTACACTTATAGATTCAGAAAAACAATTTAATTAACGGATAGACTAAACCCTCTCTCAAACAACTGCTAGTTTACCGTGAAACAGCAAATAGTTTAAGGTTTTGGGTCACCGTCAGATAGAAATTTGATCTCCAGAATCATATCGGAGATATTAACTTCCAAGGATATTTTCATTTAGAAGGCCGCAAAAATCATGTCTCGAGCTCAAGAATCGAGCAGCCCTATAATCCTGATATTTTAGATTTACTCCTCACTTGTCCTAAATACAGTGAAGCAGCCGCTGTAGGAAGACTGGTTTTGCATCGTTTCATTTTAAAGCAACCGCTGTAGGGAGACTGGTTTTGCTTCATTTCATTTTAAAGAAATTTCTTCAAGGGTTCCGTAAAATTTTTCCTGCGAATTCTGCCCATTTTCTCTTATCGGCATCTTTAATATCACGACACAATTTATGCAGAATCTTGAGGTAAGTCCTTTTCAACATTGTGACAATGTGTATGTGTGCTTGAATTTTCTGAATTGTTTGTATGAACTCCCTCTAGCTCAGGGAAAATCTCTGGGTCTTGTTTATAATCTTCACTTGCTGCTTTATCAATTGTCTCCTGCTGGTACTTCTCCTTTAAACAAAGCGTATCTCCACTAGAATATTCTTATTCTTTAGCATCAACTTCCTTTGGCTGATTTTTTTGGCCTTTATTATCAGGATCTTTACGATCAACAATCTCATTTGGGCACAGCCCCTTGAGAACAAAAGCATTGCCAATGGAATATTCTCATTCCTTACCATTGATATCCACGCTCTGGCATTGTTTGTATTGATTCACATTTTCGAAATCAATTATTTCTTCAGGATCAACCATATTCTGTTGGTACTATTCCTTGGAAAAATGTACATTTTCTAATTGTTCCAACTCTTCTAAATCAACTGTATCCTCTTTGCATTCTTCACCAGAGATATGCAGACTATGTAATACCTCAGACTCACTCATTTTCCTTTGGTATTTCTTATTCTTGAGAGATAAATCTTCAACTGAATCCAGTTTATCTATTGAATAAGTTGTCTCCTTCTGGGAATGTTCTTGGATAATGGCATGACTTCCTCTATTATATATAGTTCAACTTTACATATTACTTCTTCCCTTCCTTGACTATCAACATGTGCATCTTGGACAAAAGTTTGTGAGTCTATTGAATCAAGTAATTCCTCTTGCTATTCCTCTTTGCAAATGAGAGCATCTCCCTCTTTATCTTCTTTTTCATTTGAATCAATAGTACTTTCTTCACATTGCACTTTCATATCAGACATATCTTCAGTTGTTTCTAGTGATTGTTTAGGATTTTCTAGTGATTGTTTTAGTTGTTTAGGATTGTTTCTCTGAGCTAATATCTTGATCTACATCTTTCTTTGAATCAGCTCTTACATTCTCTGATTGCTCTTTTGCAAAAGATACACTGCCTTTTGAATCTTCAAATTCACTTGGACCAACTGCTCCATATTGGAATGATCCATTCTTATGTGATGCCCCTTCATCAAAACCTTCAAAATTCTTTGAATTGATTACCCCATATTGGCATGATCCATTTTCATGAGATGCACCTTCACCTAAAGCTACAAATTCCTTGGAATCAATTACCTCCAAATGGCATTGTTTACCTTCATGAGCTACATCTATCTTGCTATTTTCCAACTCCTCTGAGCCAGCCATCTCTTGTTTCCACTGCTCTGAATGGGATTCAAGTTTCCCTCATTTAGGCATTGTTCTTTATTCAGAAGTACCTGTTCATATGCAGCAACTATTTGATTCTGGTGTCCATCTTTAATTGTCTCCTCCTAAAATTGTTCTTTGCTAGGACAGAAATGTTGCTCTGAATCTACTATTTCATTGTCTTGGCAATTTTCATCAATATGGCCTTCATATTCTTTGTGATCTAGAATTTCAAAATCCTGAGAATCATTTTCCTCATATTAGTATTGTTCCCCATCATGGGCTTCATTTATCTTGCAATTTTTGAACTCCAATTCAGTCATCTCTTTAGGGGAGTCCTCTACATTATGTTCAAATTTCTCCTCTTGTGGGCATTCTTCTTTGCATGGAAGCAGCTTTTCATTTGCATGAAATACAAAACTCTGCCGTCCATCCTGATGAATGTGTACATGATTTGCAACACGTTTGATTTCCTTGACTGTTTAGTGTTTCCTGCTAGATATGCTATTTGATTTTATCAAAATTTTCTTCTAATTCTTGACTTTCCCATTTTGGCCTTTTTCATCCCAATAGCTAACACCTTCCTTGTAATCTGAACTTTCAAAATCACTAGATTTCACAGTCTCATATTGGCACTGTTCGCCATTATTAGCTAAATCTACCACATGATTTTCCAACTTTTCCTCTGAATCAGTCCTTTCTTGCAGGCACTGTTCTATATTGGATTCTAATTTCTCCTCCGGTAGATATTGTTCTTTGTATAGAAGCAGTTCTTACTCTGCAACAACTATCTCATTCTTGTGTCCATCTTGATGAACATGGAAATCAACATCTGCACATTCAAGCTCTTTATATTGAACTGTCTTGTTTTGGCATTGCTTTTTTATAGGACATAAATTTGTCTCTCAATCTTCAAATTATCTATGCCTGTCTATTTCATCATGGTGGCTGGTAGTCCCCAAGTGCTTAGAATCAAATGTCTCATTATGGTATTGTTCACCTTTATGAGCTATATCTACTTTGCTATCTTCCAACTGCTGTGATTCAGCCCTCTCTTGCAGACACAGATCTACATTGGATTCAAATTCCTCCTCCTATGCAAACTGTTCATCGAACACTATCTCATTCTGTTCATCTTGATGAACATGCATATCAGCCTCTCCACATTCCATTTCCTTAGATTGATTTGTCTCACTAGAGCTTTGTTCTATGATTGGATAGAAGTTTTCCTTTAAATCATCTAATTCTTTGTGTTGACCTTCGTCTGAATGACAACAAACATCTCCCTCGTAATCTAAATCTTCAAAATAACTAGTCATTTGTCCTAGATTGGTATGGTTCACCTTTATGAGCTACATTGTCCTTACAATCATCTGACTTTGAATTAGTCCTCTCTTGAGAAAAGTGAGCTTGACATTGAGATCAAATTTCTCCTCCTGCAGGCATTGTTCTTCGCACAGATGCATCTCTTCGTTTGCAACTTTGCACTAACTATTTTATTCTGGGGTCCACCTTGATGGTAATGCACATAAATCTCTTTACCTTCAAATTCCTTAAAAGCAACAGGTTCTTACCGACTTTCTTCTTTTAGAGGAGTATGATTATTTTTGTCCTCTGATTCTTTAAAGTTTCCATATTGACCATTTTCATTAAAATGACTTGCACCTCCCTTGTAATCTTGATCTTCAAAATCTCTAGAATCAACTGTCTGATTTTGAAATTGTTCACCTTTATTAACTTCATCTACCATAGAATCTAAACCTTCAAAATAACTAGAGTCAACTGTCCCACATTGGTTGGGTTCACCTTTTTGAGCTACATTATCCTTGAAATCTCCTAACTCCTCTGAATCAGTCGTCTCTTGAGAATCTGAGTACTCTATATTTAGTCCAAAATTTTCTTCCCGCAGGCATTGTTCTTTGCAAAGAAGCGTCTCTTTGTTTGCAGCAACTATGTCATTTTAGGGTCCATCTTGATGATCATGCACATCAAGTTCTGCACCTTTCAATTCCTTAAATGTAATAGGTTCTTGCTGACTTTCTTCTTTTCAGAAGTATGATGAAAAAATTCGTCTGATTCTTCTAATTCTCCATGCTGACCATTTTCATCACAATGACTAGCATCTCCCTTGTAATCTATATCTTTGAAATCTCTAGAATCAACTGTCTCATATTGGCATTGTTTTCCTTTAGGAATTGCATCTACCATACAATCTTCCATATCCTCCTCTGAATTAATCCTCTCTTGCAGGCATTGATCTACATTGGAATCAAATTTCTCCTCCTGCAAGCATTGCTCATTGTACAGAAGCAGCTCTCCATTTGCACCAATCATGCCATTCTGATATCCATCTTGATCAACATGCAGATCAATCTCTGTACATTCAAATTCCTTATACGGATATGCATCCTGCCGGTTCAGTTCTTCAACAGGACATAATTTTTCTTCAGATTCTTTCAATTCCCTCGTGTTAGCCTTTGCAAAGCAACCAAAACCTCCTATGTAGTCTTCTGAGTTTTTTGGATCAATAGCATCCTGTGAATGTTCTTCCTTGTGACAATTCAGACCTTCACTTGAACCAAAATTCTCTTCCAAGTGCTCCTCTTTAAACAGAGTAATATCCTTTTCTGAATCAAAATTCTACAGCTGGCTCTCTTTTTCTTCTAAACATATATCTTCCTTTAGAAGTTTCATAATTCTGCATGTTACCAATCTCCTTTTAAGCTACATCTTTTCTCTGTATATCTTCTGAAACCTTTGCATTAACTCCCATTAAGGGTACATGAACTTGTTCAATACACAAAGAATCACCATCTTCCTCCAAACCAACCCTAGTGTGCTCCCTATTCCCATTATCAATTACTGTACCCATCACTGTACCATATGTTTATGTACAATCCAAAATACATTGCCCAGATTCCTTAATCCCTTCACAACCATCAAAAATGGCTACTTTCTGATCACCAACATGCTCTGCTACAGACCCACCTAATTCTACAAACCTACCAACTTCTTCACATTCTTCTAATCCATCACAAGAATTAATCGACTCTTCATACTCAATTTTTGAGTCCATCGACTGTTTTCTGCTGCTAATATGTCCCTCATCATCAGGAACACGTTCTCTTAAGTGAGAAGAAGCTTCCTTACCAGCAGTCTCCTCTATGGGGATAAAATTAAAATTACGTTCTTTCAAATTCATCTGTGAAGAATCAATCTCTAAATTCCTTATGTAATTATTCATAAAAATCTCTGAGAAGTCCTTAGAATCTGAGGATGTACTTGTAATGCTAGTTTTTTCTGGAAAAATGTGATCGAGGGGACTCTTCCTCCTGCAAAGAATTCAGAAGTCGTCTCCATACATTTAAAAAACACATAATTATGCATTGAACACTTATTTCCCAATTCTCCAAAATAGTAAAACACTAACCCTGGATTTATTCATGTCCTTCCAATCAAGAGAGATATTCAAGTCGCTGGAATTGTTAACGAGCACAGTAAGAAAATAAAAAGGAGTTAAGAAGAATCTTAGTCTCTGAGACCATCAAGGAAAAGATGTTTAAAAAAACATATCTTTCTTAATATTTCTTTACCATCACCTTTCATTCTTTCCAGATCCATTAGAACTACTTTTTCTTTTGAATAGTAGTCATTCTACAGCCCAACTTGAAAAAAATAAATAAATAAATAAAAGAGGTCCTGCAGTGTCTATATGCACTCGCCTGTAATTTATTATGATGGAAGATAATTTTTTAAAGGGAACAAAAACACTGGAGCATATGTCATTCAAAATGAATAAAATTTTGTGATAATAATTTTCAAAATCAGATGCTTCTTAATATCTAGTCAGTAATCATGAACTTGGTGGCTCATAATGATTTATCTTATGACAGATGGCCATTGTCTATGCAGCCATCAGACTGCACATTTGACCGTAATTATTAATTTATGGAAAATCAAAATACTGTGTAGTTTTTATTTTCAATTAATTAATAATTACAGTCAAATGTGCAATCTAATTGCTAGGTAGACGTTGCCTGACATCTATGGATCCTCAAAGATTCACTCATATTAACAATTAGGTGAGTCCCATCCCTTACCCACCAAAAAATAATAATAATAAAGTATTACTTTGCTTCAACACAAGAATGGACTTAATGTCTACCCACAACAACTGTCTATCACAAGCCATTTCATAGCTGAGTAAACTTGAAGATTCCAACTTCCTCAGCCTTCATTTCTTTGCAGCTTTCTCTCATATTATCTTTAACCCATTTGCATACGGTAGATACATTGAATATACCTTTTTAGAATTTTAAGATTATTTGTTTCAACTTTTCCTTTTGAAGAGTATTTCTAAATATCAACACAAAATTTCTCAGAGTCGAATCTTATTAGGGAGGGGAGACTCGGCATGGTAGACAGAGGCACTCTAGCCAACGAAAGGTGAATAGCAGTAAAGAGATTTAAGGACTTCTGACAAAGAGTGGCAAAGTAGTTCGGCCATGAGGTGTAGGTGATCAACCATCCTTCAACAAACATGATCTATGCACTTCAAAGCATGGAATTGGACCTCAAATCCTCCAACAATAATAAAGACAACTTTACATGGCTTATGTCTTTTGATGCAACCCATGCCTTCTTTTCATCCAATTCTACCTCTTCATCTAATTCCCACAAATTCCTAAAAGTAATATTATATATACAAACATACCAATCTAATGAAGCATTCTTTAAATATCTTTATATACATAGAATTGTAATTTCTAACATATTAACTTATATGTATTTTTCTATCGACATGACCATTGCACCCCTTCTAGTGCAAGTGCTAGCATTTAATGAATATTTCTAGTTGGAAAAGTTGTAATTAGCCCATAGGCTATATATAGTGTGAGATTTTTGCCAGTTTAATGGTAAACCAAGTGTCATTTTAAAAGCCTCCAAAATCTCACTTATAACATAAAAGCTAGATAATATTGATTTGACAATTGTATGAGAACATTCTATTTCCATTTGTTGTGTTTTTTTGTGAATTTGATGTCAATTTTCTTTTTTCATTCGCATTGCTTTATGTTTTAAATCTATATGCAAATATTTCATTCCATTATTTAGTATTTATAATTAATTGTTTAATTTAGCCACATGCAACTAGAATATGCATGCACAAACATATTAACATACATATAGTAGTTTTCTATCGACCTAGTCCATATGTTTTACCAAAATTGATTTTTAACTTATATTATTATTAAAAAATACACTAATTTTTAATAAAAATATATATATTTGTAAAAGATTACTTAATAAATTTCAAATATTTTTAAATAAAATAAAAATAGTATATATATTTAAAAAAAATCTTAGACACTTTCATAAAAATCCAATTATTTCATATATAATTAAAATTATTGAAAGCTACTATTAAAAGTCTAAACCAAATAATTTATTTAACTCTTTTTAATTGAATAATTTTGTAAGAGAGAGATAATCCATATTTATATAAGTTAATTATTTTCCATTGAAAATGACATATCACTATTTATATTATTTATTTGTCCTAGAAATATTTTATTTATAGTTAAAATCATCCGGAGGCTTTAATGTAACTATGACGGACATTACTATTTTAATTCCTCCTTTCTTTTAGAATCTAGCTCTATAAATATGGAAGATAAGGTTGGTTACCTGTTGATGCAGGTAAAAGAAAAGAAACCGAGCTCCTGTCGATATGGGGCGGAAGAAAATTCAGATGAAGGAGATACCGGATGCGAAGAAGAAAAACATAACATTTAAGAAGCGACGTAAAGGATTGTTTAAGAAAGCTGAAGAACTGGGAATTCTTACCTCTTGCCAAACTTTGATTATATTATATTCAAGCACGGGAGAGCTATTTCAATACTCCAATACGAGCTTACCAGATATATTGGAGAGATACAAACAAGTTACACAAAGGCCTGAATCGTCAGAAAGGAGGAATGACGATTTAGAATTGCTGGGGGAAAAGCCCGAATCGTCAGAAAGGAGGAATGATGATTTAGAATTGCTGGGGGAGAAGCCCGAATCGTCAGAAGGGAGGAATGATGATTTAGAATTGCTGAGGCCCGAATCTTCAGAAGGGAGGAACGATGATTTAGATTTGTTGAGGAATCAGATTAAACAGTCAGAGTTACTGATAAGACGGCTCCAGGGAAAAGAGCTTTCAGGTTTGAATTTGAAAGATTTACTGGATCTTGAACAGCAACAAGAAGGTGCAATCAATCGAATCAAGGCTACAAAGGAGAATTGGGTTTTTGAGAAAATGAAACAATTTGAGAATACTCAACGTCTTGTTACGGAGAATATCAATTTACGCAAGAAATTAGAGTGTTTTGCTACGCATACTCCTTTGTTGCAGGACTCACACCAAGAGGCGGCCATGATTTCTATGGATTCAGTAGCAGTCAAAGAGAAACCCACGGATCTATATATAGACTTAAATATTGGCTGAGAATTTTCTCTTTGTAGAAATTACACTGTTTTGTTCCTGAACTTATACTTAGCAAGTTGAATTAATTTGATTTTTATTAATGTCTAATAGAGACCAAAATGGATTAAGGTAGATTGGGTTCGGCAGTTTTGCCACAGCTATGTTGTTTGGCCAGCATTTGTTCGGGGACATTTTTAAAATAAAGGTCCGGACCCTTTCAAAAACTTCTTATTATTAGTTTTTTTTTTTTTTTAAATGATAGAAAAAGACTACTATATATATATTTCTAAGATAATCTATATAAAATATGTTGAAAGATATTGTGATATTTCAAAAATTAAAAAAAAAACAATAAAAATCAGTTTATATGAAAATAGAATGTAAGTTTTTGTTTTCCTTTCATAAATTTGCTGATCATTTATATGTCATGTTGCCATTGTAGAGTTATGTCTTAAAGTTAAAAAAACATTGCATGACATATGAGATGGAAAAAACAAAAAGCATTGTCATTAAACAATAGAAATAGAATGTTGTGTTGCTATCCTTTAAGCAATCGAAAAAATTAATATAAAACACTACACATGAAAATAAAATGTAGATTGTTGTTTTCTTTCATGGATTTGTTGACCATTGTAGAGTTATGCCTACCAACTTAAAAAAACACTACACATGAAAATAAAATGTAGATTGTTGTTTTCTTTCATGGATTTGTTGACCTTTAAACATTTCATAATAAAAAAATATTTGATAGTGTTTTCAAGTATTTTTTATAGTGTTTATAAGTTTTTTTAGTAAATGTGATAATTTGAGAGATTTTTTATAATGTCATAGCCCTCTTTCTTGGAACCTTTACAAAACTCATTTACATTAAGTTAATATAACAAGGTTTGAAATAATAATTGTTTTTATTTTATTAAGAATAATTTATAAAGTTATAATTAAAGGAAAAATAAAATAAAATCAATAAATTAAACTCTTTAGAAAAATCGAATAGATATTTTGATAAATAAATAAATAAAATTTATAATACTCAATTTATTTAATATGTTAAAAAAGAAAACACACTTGCAATATAAATCTTGAGAGGATAAAAATAAATAAATTTTTATTAAGACTTGTCATATTTATCTATCTCATCTTTCTATTTTCTCTTCCAGTCAACTCCTCTTTTCTCATTAGTTAACTCCATCTCATTTTCGAATATAAATCTTCCCTTATCAATTAACTAAAAGGGAGAAAATCCTTTTGTCATCATCAATTAACTAAATGAAATGAGAAACTTTGTGTGCATCATTATCCATCATTTTAATTCGAAAAATTCATTATTATTCCTTCATGAGTTAAAATGACAACTTTTTTATTCTCTCTTCCAATCTTGCCCATCGATTTTGCTATCAACTCTTGACCATCAATCGAGCATTCATCTCCTATAAATACAACCCTTCATTCCTTTTCAAAAGGAGCACAAAAGTTCAAAATATTGTAGCTATTATCATCCTAAGCACATTGGAATTGTGCATGCAATTCTAAGAGCATCGCACCCATCATGTTTGATGGATGGATACCTATCCTATTTGATGGATGGATTCCTATCGTATTTAACAGTTAGATGCCCATCTTGTTTGATGGATGGATGTCTATCTTGTTTGATAGATAGAAGATTTTTTGAGTATACAAGTGATTAAACAATTAACAACTAAAGTTAAATAATAATAGAACAAAAAGGAATTGATGTTTTTTTGGGGTAATGGATTGGGTTGTTACATGTGGTATTAGAGCAAGGTTTGGAAGCTAGGTCTTGAGCCTACTATGACTTGTGTAGATTAAAAGTGCATAATTTTTTTGGAATTGTGAGTTAAACTTTTTATGAAACTTATTATCATTGTTGATTATTTTCTAACTTGCCTTATTATATTTTCTTTTGCTTGTAACTAAAATTTGTTATATAATTTTTTTATTAGTCTTTGACATGAAATTCTTGGATATTTATGAAGATTTACTTTGATTTATTTTAGCCACCAATTTTTAATACAACCCTGATTTTGTTGTTTTTGAAAGAGGAAAAAATGGGTTTTACAGGGACCTAAAACCACAAAGTTTACAAAATAAAGAAAGAGTCAAAGGAGACATCACAATCAGAAAGGCTATAAAAATAACAGAAGTAAACACCCACAACCAACAAAAATACCAGCGAAGGCCACAAAACCAAAAAATTAGACAGAAAGCCAACAGCAGCTAAATTTGATTTTTTAAAAGATCAGCAGTCTCAACTTTCAGCTCGTTCATGTCCTAAACTCCCCTCTTTAAGATCTGAACCATCTATGTTGTGGGAGGTGTTTTCCTTTTAAGATTGGTTTGGGTCCTTTTAGAGATACATTGGTCCTCATTCTTGCTTTCCTTGTCCTCTTCCAAGTCTACGACCAGGGAACCCTATTGTGTTTTTTCCAACTTTTCAGAAATAGCATTGATAATAATGGCATTGTGCCTAGCCATTTTATGATTTTGTTCCATGACTGTTTTCAAATTATTTTTTATTTTAACCATTTCCTCTTCCATAGACTTTTATTTCTCCTCAAAATCACCTCCTTTCTTTCCAATGTTACTCTTATTCAGTTTCCCTTCTTCGTTGGTGAGAACGGCCAACTTCAGCTCCAACTCCTCTAACTTACTATACAAATCCATGTTTCTTTGATTGAGCTCATTAATTTCTTGATAGGCTCACTTTAAGACCTTGAAAATGTCACTAATGTTGTTTCTAACAGAGGCCAAAATGTCACCAGACTGACCCTGGTCTAATATGAGATTGACATCTCCCAGGTTGGGGGAGCTAGGGAATTTGGTACCTTTGAATCTAAAAGAGGCAGGAGGGGAGGGCACAGAATTTCTACTGGCTTCAAGGTTCTTGGCTTTGTCTTCTATGGAATCTATAGAATAGGAAACCAGCTTGCTAGCAGGGGATCCCTTAAGAGTAGGATTCTTTAAAGGGGCTGAGCAGTCGGGTAAGGACTCAGGGTTAGCTTTAGCAAGCTGGGATTTTTTAGACTGGGTTTTCTTACCAGACATCTCAGAGGACGGGTGGATTTTAACAATTCTCTCCTTGTTTGGTAGAGTCTCTGAACCCCCACTATCGGTATTATAGTCCTTAGACTTCGAAAAGGCCATAGGTTTAGATAAAGTCGGCATGCTTTGATAGTGTTCGTAAATTAACCTAATAAGACCAGGATGAAGAATGGGGTATCTCCTGGGGTTTTTCCTATGGTCCTTAAGGCTATTACTCAATGAACATAACAAGTAGTGAGGCAAAGAAATTTGTACCTTATGGAGGAAGTGGTTAAGAATGGTGAAATGATGCCCATACACTCTAGTAAATATCTAGTCTAGGGTGATATACTCCATGATAACATGAAGTACCTTTCTCGACAACGCCTTGATAGTATCAATTTCGAAGTAGTTGTTAGAGATTTTAACTAGTTTTAATTTCTCCTTGTCCTTCTTAGGAAATCTGATGACCGCCTCGTCAGAAAACTTTCTATCGTGATAAAACTTCACACCCTCAATAGACATTCTAGTAATCTCCCCTATAATTTGCTCGTCCAACTTCACCTTTCTTCCAAAGAGAATGATTTTGCCATTGTTCTAGTTCTTCTCGAAGTAATCCATAGCCACAGAGTCGGTCCCATGAAGTTTTTCCAGATATGGGACCAGCCCACCATTTTCAATCTGCTCCCAAACCTTCTCATTCCTAGTGTGCACCTCATAGCTTTTAGGCTCAACTCTTTTCATGTTCCCCCCATTTTTTCGTTTGCTCCTTACTGTAGAGTCTACTAACGCCAAGGACATGTTGCAGAATAATGCAGTTGTTCCAAAACACCCACAAAGTGTGCCGCTTTTTCTTCCCTTTTAAGTAACATGACATGGCCCCATAAAATCTCTTGATTTCGATGTACCTGGCCCCTTTCTCTTTAATCATTAATTGTATTTGCCTCTTTCCCATGCGTAACATCATAGTTTAGTAATGCCCTAACTTCAGTTCTCAAGTCCCTACAATTTTTCCACGTGTTCAGTCCTTGCTTCCTAACCCCTTCATTCGCAAAGTAGTATGCCACACTGTTAGCTTCTTTGTAGACGTGTGAAACTTTAACTTTTTCATTTTTTTCTAGAATAGACTTTGCTTGATCTATCCAATTCTTTATCAACCATGAGGATGGGGTCCTTCCTAAAAGACAATCAATAATATTTTTAGAATCTCCTTCAAGCCAGAAGTTTCTTATATTCAAATTATAACCTAACTTTAAAACTTGAAAAGCTCCTATAGCCTCCGCCACATGGTTGGTTTGATGGCCAAGGGATATAGCCATAGCCACCATAAATTTTCCATTTGAATCCCTTAGAACACCTCCACTTCCAGCCAAACCTGGGTTACCCTTCGTAGCTCCATCAAAGTTTCCCTTAGACCATCCATTTAGGAGAAAGGTCCAGTGAACACCCTCCCTACTTTTCTTAGTTGGCTTGGAAGCTCTGATGAAATGTCCACTTTAATATTCCAATCTTTTGCTATCCTTAAATCGTAGGGAGTGCACACCAGAGCTTCCAGATTAAGATTTTTTTGAGGAATCTCATTAAAGTTTTCCTTTATGAGTCTAAAGATTTTCTCAAAGACATTATTCTCTGACATCTCCTTGTCTCTAAAAAGTTTGTTATTGTGTTCCTTCCATACACCCCAAGCAACAAAAGGGAATAAGAAGACCCATAACCTTCGAATATAGGGGTTTTGAGTAGAATTTTTCCATTGTAAGAAGAACTCTTCAATGGTCTGGGGGAAAACCTAGGAGAGATTCCAAATAGCTAATAATTTTCTCCAGATTAAGGAAGCAAACAAACAGTGGAGGAACAAGTGGTTGGCTGACTCCACCTCACTCTTATAGAGGTAGCATCTGTTGGGGATTTGAAATCCCTGTTTACAAATATTTTCCACCGTGAGAACCTTATTCTAAAGCATTATCCAAAAGAAGATATTAACTTTTGGAGTTAGGTGTTTAATCAAAGCTTTAGACCAAAAGGGAGGGGGGCTTGAGAAAGGGACAGCAAAGAGACAGAGTAGTTACTTGAAGGGTTATCCATCCAAACAAGGGTGTCATCCTGTTGATTATGTCCCAAGCTGAAAGCCTTTAAGGAGGATTGAAGTAGAGCCAAATCCTGACTGATCACACATAAGTTCACCCAGTCTCCTTCAAACCAACAATCTTTGACAAGTTCCCCAAAAGCAGCTTTACATTGCTCTGCCCATCTGTTGAATCTTTCAATATTAATAAGGGATTCCTTAAAGAGCCATTTATCCTCCCAAAATCTAGCTTGATTACCACTTCTTATGTGCCATCTTGTCCCTACTTCCATAATTTTTCTACCAACAAGCTAAACCACGTGGGAGGACAGGAGAATCCAGCAGAGCTTTGAGGGTCATACCATCAGCAATATATTTACTTTTTAAAATATCTCTCCATTCTCCACCAGATGAGAAAGATCTCCATATTTGTTTGGCTAGGAGAGTTTTGTTAATAATTCTAATTTTTTTGAAACCTAAACCGCCCAATGTCTTCGGTCTGCAAACCAAATCCCACCCCATAAGAGGCATTCTCTTTCTTTCCTCCACTCCAAACTAGAGGAATCTTTTCTGGATCTTTTCAATGGCCTCTGCATGTTTGGCAGGGATTTTGAAGAGGCTTAAAGCATAAATTGGTAGATTCTGAAGAGAAGCTTTAAGAAGCTGAGTTTTTCCAACTTGGCTCAAAAGAGATCCTTTCCAACCTACCAACTTCTTTCTGAACCTGTCAACCAAAGAGCACCAAAAGGAATCTAGAGGTTTGAGGAATAGCGGAAGTCCGAGAGAGGAAGAAGGTAAAGAATCCACCCTACAATCAAGGATTCTAGCAATCTTGAACTATCTATGCTCAAGTGTATTGAAGAAAAAGATGGAACTCTTATGTTTGTTGACCTTCTGCCCAAATGCCTTTTCATATACAATCAATTTTTTTTCAAGGTCTTAGCCTCAATCACAGAAGATCTACCCATCAGCATAGTGTCATCAACAAACTATTGGTGAGAACATATTAAATTCATGGAAGAAGTACTAAGACCAACAAGGGACCTTTGTTCGATCAATCTCTTAAGATTCCTTCCCAGGCTTTCAACCATTATAGTAAAAAGATAGGTGAGATAGGGTCACCCTATCTTAAGCCTCTTGAATTTTGAAAGAAACTAGAAGGAGATCCATTAACAATGATGGTTGTGGAGACCATGGTAACCAACTGATTCACCAGCTGAATGACTCTGCTACTGAAGCTAAAACCCCTTAGGATTTTGAATAAAAACTCCCAATCAACACGGTTGTACGCTTTAGAGATGTCTAGCTTGAGAAGAAACCCTTCAATTTTAGATTCCACAAGTGAATTAATATTCTCATGGACTGTGACTATTAAATCTAATATTTTCCTTCCAGGAACATATCCATTCTGCTGAGAGGAAATCAACGAAGGGAGGATGGAAAGGATCCTTGAAGTCAACACCTTGGAAATGATTTTATAGAGAGAGTTGCAAAGAATAATGGGTCTAAACGCCTCAAACTCCATTGCCCCTAGTTTTTTAGGAATAAGGACCATGAAAGTAGCATTTAGTTCCTTAAGGAGCCTTCTCGAACCAAAGAATTCATTTACAACATTCACTACATCATTTTCCAAGATATCCCAAAACTATTGAAAAAAAGAACATAGGAAATCCATTAGGCACAGGGGCCTTGTTTCCTTCAAAAGAAAAGACAGCTTTCCTAATTTCCTCCATAGTGGGAATGGCTGCAAGATTTTCATTGTCTTCCCTAACAATAACCTTGGGGATGGCCTCTAATAGAAAATCTTGATCATTTTGATTGATTTCCCCATTCACCGAAAGTAGGTTATTATAGAAGAGGATGGATTGCTTTTTGATGTCTTCCTCTTCCTCAAATCTAGTACCATTAACTTCTATGGAAGCGATTCTATTGGAAGCCCTGTGTTTTGAAGTAGATAAATGGAAGTACCTTGTATTTCAATCTCCAGCAGAGAGCCATAATACCCTCGATCTTTGCCTCCAAAACTCCTCTTTTGCTATTATGTCGTGCAGCTTCACCAGCAACTCATTTTCTCTATCCTTAATATCTTCAATGTATCCTTCCTTCTGGATGTTGTACTAAATCTTTGCAAGCTTCATTTGAAGTTCGGATTTAATGCCAATTTTTTTTCCAAAGGATTCTTTTTTCCATCTTCTTAAATTGTGTTTGACTTCTCTAAGCTTTTTAGCAATTCTGAACATAGCAATTCCTGGTACATCAACTTTCCACAATTTCCTAATTTTAGTTGTGATTAGGGGATGGGACAACCACATTCTTTCAAATCTAAAGGGTGATTTTTTCTTCACCTTTATAGGGTCTGCCACAAAACTTATGGGAAAGTGATCCTACCCAACTCTGGAGAGAGCTTTAAGAGAGAGAAAATAGCTTAAAAGCCACTAATGAGAAATTAAGGTTCTATCTAACCTAACTTGAATTAGATCCTTACCAGTTCTTCTATTCAATCATATGTACTGGGCCCCTTGCAAGTCCATATCAATCAACTCCTTGTTGTTGATGAAATCAAAAAGATCAGACTTACTCTCCTAGTTCGCCTGAGAACCTCCCAATTTCTCCTCGTTCAGAAGGGGTGTATTAAAGTCGCCCATGACTATCCAATAGTCATTATCAAAAATCCTGCGAAAAGCAAAGAGCTCATTCCACAAAGATTTTCTAGCTCCTTTCCCATTGGGAGCATAAATATTTGATTGAATCCAGCTAAGGTTATCTCTTATATGTGTGAATTTAGTAGCCACATGATTGTTGCTTTCCAACAAAGGTTCCCCTTTGATGAAGTTTTGGTTCCAAAAAGTAGCTATGCCTCCTGACGCACCATCTGAACTGTTTCCTTGAGTCCCAAAGTTCTGAAACATTTTGATCTTCTCCACCTTTTCTTTGGAAATTTTAGTTTCTTGGATGAGAAGAATATCTAGTTTATGATCCCTAACAAAATTGTGCAAAACATACGTCTTGTGAAGGCTATTGAGCCCTCTTATATTCCAGGACATACTATTCATATATTACCAGGGGATTGGAGGATCTCTAGAATGATATTTTGAACACCATCTGCTATATCCTAAAAGCTTTCATGCTCTCTCTTCCATTTGCCTAATTTTTTTCCCTGGCCAAGCTTAGTGGCACCACAATCTTCCTTTGCTCTTGTTCTAGTAATAACTCCACTCGAAGTATTTTGATATTTTCTTCTCTCCTTTTTCTTAGAATGAGAGAGGACTTCTTCCCAATCAATGTCTTCTTGGCTCTCCATCTCTCTTCCAGATTCCCATTCCTTGACATTCATTCTTC